>BPLT01000068.1:2047500-2340335 GCA_019656295.1 Rhododendron mucronatum var. ripense | reverse complement strand
GACATTCCCCCTTACGACAATCTTGTCATGATGTTTAACATGGATACAGAAGAATTTCGTCATATGCCTCATCCAGGAGTGGAATGTCCTATGTGGGAGGTGCATAAAAATGCGCGACTCTTTGAGATGAAAGGGAAATTAGCTTCTTGTCATGTGAATAATTCATATGTCTATGTGTGGGCATTGGAGGATTATAAAAATTGGATTTGGGTGAAAAGATACTCAGTCAACCTTCATTTGGACGTGAAACGCTACCCATTCGATATTACTCACATTAGTCCAAGTTATTGGAACTCATTAATAACCCTTGTGGGCATCCAAAACGATGAGTTGTTGTTTGACTGGAATTCAAGAGGTGTATTCAGATACAACTTGCTTCAGAAGACTATCAAACAAATTAATGGAGTAGGGATGAAGCAAACGCCCCTTTTGCCGTTTGGTGCTTCCATGCGTTGTATCATGTCATATACTAAGACTTTCGTCACGCCAATTGGTTTTCAGTTACCGGATTCTGAAGTTTGAAATATTCTGGGTACTCTTTCCTTTTTCATTGTAAAAGGATGACAGGATTTCAGAGTCTTCTTATTTAGTTTTTTAACAGTTTGTATCGTTTATGCATGCACAACAACATTATTGTGTGTCCACATTTCCTCTCTAATTTTGGGTGTTAGTTCCTTTGTGGGCAAGAGGTAGGAATCACCAATGAGGACTACACAAAACGTTCGGGTGAGATGCAATGGAGTGTGTTTTTAGTATGGGGATTGTCGTCTTCTTTATTTTGATGAATAGGGAAGTTTGGTATAATGTGGAGGTTTGAATATTTTTACCAAAAAAAGGATGTGGAGGTTTGGATATTGGAAACCCACTGTGATGTAGGTTTGTTAATACATCTGATTGAATCCGAATCCAACGAATCCGAATTCGATAAGACTTGAATCCGAATTCGATAAGATTTGAATCTGATCTGAATCCGAACTTCATAAATTCGATAATGTAATTTGAATTTGAACTTCATAAATTCGATAGTGTAATCCAAATCCATAAAATTGAATATCTGATCTGTCTTTTACTTCCATTTTTTTTTTTGGAAAAGGCAGAAAAATACATTTTTTTTTTAAAAACCGAATTGTTTTATTGAAAGAACACCATTATCTAAATCAAAGATCACAAATTCGAACATTGAAGATTTGCAATGGACTTCGGGTTGATGCTATGCACCTTCGGCCGTTGGATCGTGCATCCAACGGTTTGGATCACATCTCGGTAACTAACGATCGAGAGCCGTTAGGATACCCAACGAACTAATCCGTGATAAGAGGAAGAAAAAACATCCCAAGAAAATTCCAAACGAGTTCATCTGAGTTCTTCAGAAGCAAAACATACGAAAAATCCTTAACCCTAGGACTGGGATTTTGGTCTGGAAAAAAAAGGGTAAGGAGGCAGTAAGAGCACGACTTCTTCGGTCCCTATTGGCTATTGGGTCAGACCTGAGAATGGGGTCTACGGCGGCAAATGTGCGGCTGCAGTGGTGGTGGCGAGCGAGGTAGCGGAGGAGGAGGTAGAGAGACGAGGAGGAATGAGGGTGGAAGCGATGACGAGTATAGTGGCGGTGGTGAGCAAGGTAGCGGAGGACGAGGTAGAGAGACGAGGAGAGGATGAGGGCGGAAGCAACGATGACTATAGCGATGATAGCGGAAGAAAACGATGATGAAGGCCGGTGGTTTTTGCCGCCTTCATAGACGTGGCATTGTTGTCGCCACCGCGGCGAGGATTGGTGGTGGCGCATCCAACCGAGAGGTATACGAGGCATCAGATTTAAGCGTTGAGGTGCACGTGAGAATGGAGACGCACCTCTCGCTCTCTGTCCTTGTAATTTGAAACTGGAAATCGTTCGAATCATCTTTTGGGAATAGGATTTTTTTAGGGAAATGATTTTGCCGCTTCTCTTTTTCTTGTTAACGCTGTTTCTCTGCATGTGTATTTTTAGTGGGAAAATACACTCGCAGGAGAGTGTCGTTAACAAAAAATAGAGTGGCAAAATCAGCAGCATATTTTTAAAGGTTTATATATTTATTTGGTCCTTATAAAATCGGCTCAATTTCAATTTTGTCCTCACAAAATTTTTGATTTCAATTTTACCCTTCTAATTTCTCAACAATTTTCAACAATTTCAATGTTACCCTTTCTATCAATCTTCGACGGCAAAAGCCTAAGTGACAAATGGCGTGGGTGATCTGGCAAAGGGTTGTGGGACCTCTTTTACACGTCTTTCCCACCTCACCTGTAAAACTAAAAACCCTAAGCCAAACCCTAAAAGCTAAATCCCCAAAATCATTTTCCCCTAAAACCCACCGAACAACACCTCGCCAAAATTAGGTTTGTCCACGGTCCGGATTAGATCGGATTCATATCCGATCCTAATCCGCGAGTCATGATTTTTAGCAAAAACAATCCGTGTTCGGATCAAAAGTCCTACGGTTCGGTACCAATCCAATCCAATCCGTGAGTCACAGTTTGGTTTTGATTTTATCCATGGATTGCCTTCCAAAAAAATAAAATGATGCAACTGTCATGCAGAGTTGTAAAATCCGTTCCGTACCGGCCGGTACGTACCGTACCGGTGCTTAAATGGAACGCAAAGGGTGACGTTCCGTTCCGGTCAAAATACCAGCTTGTTCAGGCCAATACCGGATGTACCGGCCAATACCGGCCTGTTCCGGACATATTCCGGTGTTCCGGCCGGTACAAAATTACCCTCTCTCTCTTTTTTTTAACATTTTATTTATGTTTATACTTAAAATATGGTAGATATATATTAAATATATACATAAAATATTAATTGCGGTAAATCTGGAACGGTACCGGGATATAGCCCGGTACCAGTACGTACCATTCCAGTAGTGAAAACGGTACGCTGGCCGATACGGTATTGACTACTTTGCTGTCATGCCATTACATATCATATTCAAACTAAAAATGCAAACACTAAATTCCATAACATTACAACAAGTCATCAGCAATGTACATATTACATAATCATATTCCAGATTCCTAGTCCAGATACCAGCAAGGCAGCAACATTAATGTGAAATTGTACATTGTCAGTCCAGATTTTCAGTCCAAAGTTACAGTTAAGTGTTATACACTGCCACATTGATGTAAAATTGTTTAAAAAAAATTCATAACAATAAGTAAAATTATACTATTTATGAATATTACACATACGCACATATATATATATATATTTATATTTTTTAAATATTTCACGGTCCGGTTCGGTTAATCCACGGTTTTGAAATGAAAATCCAATTCTAATCTGTATCTCACGGTTTTTTAATTTTCGAATCCATGTCCAAACCATTAATCCACGGACAAAATCCAAAAGGAAAATATTGGTTTGGTCCAGACTGATTTCACAGTTTACAGTTTTTCTTGAACAGCCCTACCCAAAACAATAGCCTCTTGGCTTCCCACTGATCGTCATTAGCGTAATCGTTATCGCAATATTGCCACACCTGAAATCTCTCTTCGGTTGATTCACTGTAGTATATTTTTCCCTCTGATACCCATAATTTCATACACGAGAAGTATTTTCTTCTCTCATTTCTCTCCCCTGTTACTTTACTAATTGGTAATTCAACAAGTTCGAAAAATTCTTCGTCTTCGTCGAAAACTAACATGCAAAGACTCTATACCCAATATAATTTCCTATTTCTGTAAACACTTTGCCCCTAAACATCCTCCAATTGAACCCCAGTTTGGATCAAAAGAAAGGATTTTATTAACGGGGCTTCGATTTCCCTCCAATCCCCTGTTTCCGACGACAAAATTTGGCACTCAATTTTCCCACCCAAAAATCAATACTCCCAAATGGGACCCATCAAAGGCGAGACTTTCACGCACCAAGGTTTCTGATTTATGCCCTGTGGGAGAATTCTATATTGATTGCGTATGGACGATGTCGTTGGTGGGGCGGAGTGGCGGAGGGTGGTGATGAGGTGGCACCATGTTTTGGAGACAGGTTTCAATCTTTTGCAAGGTAGCAATGGGCCGCAGCGAACAGCGCCGGCCCTGAATTTTCGGAGGCCTAAAGTCATAATAAAAAATGAGGCCTTTTATGAATTTTGAAGACAAACACAAAATAAACAAATCACCTTTTTCAAAACAAATTAGCACAGATCAATAAGAAAAAAATCTCAAATAAGCGACCATTTCAGTATTTCAAAAGCATCATCTAAATATCAATAGTCCAAAAAAATTACCAAACTTGCAATATTTTAGAGGCATCATTTAAATATCACCCTTCTTGCAATTTTGGCAGAAAAAGAACTAATAATGTCTTCACAATCAATCCTATCCACCATCTCATGTTCAATGGATAGGAGGGATAACCCATTCAACCTTTCTTGTGACATAGTTGAGCAAAGGTAGTTCTTAATTAGTTTCAACTTTGTAAAACTTCTCTCTCCAGAAGCAACCGTAACGGAAATAGTCAATAATATTCTATAAGCGACCCACACATTTGGATAATAATCCTCCATCAATTTCAAATAATTGAGCACTTCAATTGATTTTCCTATCTCTTTCGGTAAACCTTCCTTGAAGACCTTCAATTTCGAAAAAAACTCCTTTCCACCAATATTGGAAGTTCCTTCATGTTTCAAAGCATCTTCTAGCTTGGTGCAATGCATCTTCAAACATTCATCGGTTGTAGAATTTAACTTGTTCACATCAAACAAAAAACCCCAAGTTTCCTCATATTTCTTAAATTGTTCAAATCGGCTTGTAAGTGAAGAAACAGCTTGATTCATAATATACAAAAAAGTAGTTCACTTTAAAGGATTCTTCAACCGAAAAGGTCACCTCTTCACTCACACTCTCATCACATTGTTTCTTTCGACGAATAACACGCTTCTCATGAAACACAGGCTCTACTCCCATTTTTGATGCAATTTCCTTAGCTTCATCTATGGCCTCCGCCAAACCGCTTGCTCTATATTTCTCAAGAAAAGTAATAAGCCCTTTCAATTGATCAATGGCAACATCTATATGCATGTCTTCTTTTTGCAAGGTCTTGCTTACACATTTAACTGCAAACAACATTGTATGCCAAATAACCATGCCAACTAAGAATCCAAAATCTTCAATTTCATGTCTTACCTAGCCTTCGGCTTCACTCTTTGCACTAGCATCATCACTACAATCGACATCGGCCAATTCAAGTAAAGCATCTTTGATCCTTGAAGCTTGGTACGTTATTGCTCTAACACTACCAACAAGACTTTCCCAATGCGTTTATAATAATGACTTCACAGTGAGACCTTCAACATTCTCCATCAAAATTTTCCACCACTTGGGAGAAGACGAAAACAAACAATAGATATATTGTACAACTCCAAAAAAAGATTTAGTTTTGTTACAAGAGTTGGCCATATCGCAGAGCATAGAGTTAAGAGTATAGCAACCACATGGTGTGTAAAATGCTCTAGGATTTTTGTCCAAAAGCCATTTCTAGACACCTCTGTGTTTTCCTTTCGTAGTGGAGCCATTGTCATAGCCTTGTCCTCTTATATCATCAATATCAAGTTGAAGAGTGGCCAACACTTTTTCAAGTTCATCGAAAAGTCCAGATCTTGTTGTATCTTCCACCTTCAAAAATTCTAAGTAGAATTCCTCCACTTTTGGTGTACTTGCTGAAACATCCACACATCGTATTACGAGAGACATTTGTTCTTCGTGACTTATATCTAGAGTACAATCAAGTATCACAACAAAATATTTTGCGTCTTTGATTTTATGAAGCATTGAACTTTTGACCTCATCAGCAAGCATTTATATTATTTCATTTTGGATTTTGTGACTAAGATAATGGTAATGAATCTCACCATTCTAAATTCGCCGAAAGTGCTCTTGCATGATTGGATCATATACGGCCACCATTTCCATTATGCTTAGAAAAATCTCATTCCTCTCTTGCTATATTTTCTCATTGTCTCCACAAATGCTAAGTTCAATTTAGCAAGTGTTTTCACAGCTTCAATTATCCTTACCAGTACCCCTTTCCAATGCTCTTTCTCTTTCTTGATTTGATCTTGCACACATTGGTCGATTGTCTCATTCTTCTTCAATCTCCTCTCTGATTCGATCCATTTGCTCATAGAAGTAATGTGCTCATTACTAGCTTCATGATTTTTAAGCTTTTGACCAAAATTTTTTCAATTTCTCAAGCAATTAGTAGCCAACAAGTCTTGTTTTCACCTTGCGCAAACAATTTACAGCAAAAGAAAAAATTCTTTGTTGGAAGCACTAGAATATACAAGCCACCTCCTATCTTGCTTCTCTCCATTTGACAAACGATGAATATGGTGAAAGGGAGTTAAATTGCCTACCCTCCATATCCTTGTGAAAATAATCTCCATCCCTTCTTACTGGACCTCTTTCTACTATAAAGTCAATGAAATTTTGATCAATTTTGTCCCGATTTCTTGGATCATCAATGTTTGTAGGTTCACATTCAACACCTATGTCTTCATTTTGAACCTCAACATCCATATCTTCATGGTCATCCTCATCTATGCATTTATTTGGTTCCTTTGCACCGGCATCTGTATTATCCTCCAAATTTTCGTGTTAACACCTACAATAATGCATAGATGAGGATGACCATGCATCTGTATTATGGGAAATGTGTTGGCTTGCTAAGTATTTGCTTTTCTAATGTTCAGTTTTCTGGTAGCTACTCTAATTTGCAGAAGATTAGGGAAATGAAGTTAAATGGTGTAATTTCAGAGGCTTTTATTATAACCTTGTCACCCTGTCGTGTTACTTTTGAATGAACTCAAGTGGGATAGGCCTCTTTATTGTTCATATGAAAATATTCAAGAAGCTACATAGTCTTTGACTATTTATCTGTGCAACCTCTAAAGTGTGTGTGCAATCTATGCTGATTGTATTAAATTTTATGAGTGATATTAATCCGTAGGTTAAGGAGTTTTTTTTTTATTGAATCGTCTATTGAGCTTGCAAACCTTGATGAACCTGCTGGTTAGGTAATTCTTTTTTGCCCATCTACATTTTACTTTTGGTTGCTCTTAGAAGTTCGACGGTAAATTATATTAAGTAGTGTTGATTATGTTTTCACATGACAGTTGTATCAGGTTTGATCAATGTAGAGAATGATATCCTATTGTAGCATTTGAATGTTGTGTATGTTTCATTGTAGGAGGGATCTTTACCAGGTATACGTGTGTTTATGCAATATGTATCATATAATATTTTTTTGGTTAATCTGATTTGGGTTTTGGAAGTTTTAGTCGCACGTTCTTGATTATTACTCAATGGTCCTTCCATTTCTTTTCATGCCTAACTGTCTTTTTTGTGTATAGAGCGCGTATTACGGACATAAACAGCGACGAGAGTTTCTGACTCATGGAATTTGCATATTATGAGTTACTTTTGGGCCCATAATTAAAGGTTGTGTTTGACTCATGCGCAGGTATGATTCTGAAGATGTTGGTATAGCTTTTGGTCTTATTTTTCATGTATTACATCCTAATGAGTATTGATTTTTTTTACTGCAGTTAAGATGACAATCTTGTAGCACAACAAGCTTGATCAGAGGAAAGGATCAGTGAATTAGGAGATCAGTTTTTTTTGGTAGTTTAGTAGTTCTCTGTCCAAGGCTCGAGTGAATTATGTATTAATTTGACTGAATACCAAGTGGTTGTACAACAGAATTGTCGTTTAACACATGTATCATACCGTGGAAAAGTAATAAATAGATTGATTTTGTGAGCAAGTAAATGTTCTTGGTATTCTTTTGTGATTTTGTTTGCATTATATTTTGGTTGAAATAGCAATTCATTACGTTTTTGTGTGAAAATGAGTTCAGAAAAGACCACGGTTTTGCAAAAAAGCGAGATTGTTGCATCATGTCTTCTCATATTTTTAATCATAGGCAGAAACCGTGATTGTATGGACACATTTAATCACGGTTTTAAAGGAAAACCGTGATCTAATATGAGAAAAGATCACGCGTATTAGTTTTTTATCTCAGGTTTCGCCATTTTCCATCACACTTTTAGGGCGTGATCTTTTATAACTTTCGATCACGGTTTATTGCCGTGATCTAAAGCAGCAGACTTACAATCACACCTGGAAAGATCACGGTAATGGAACTGTGATTAAAGACATACAATCACAGCTAATAACTGTGATTGTTATCGTTTATTGTAGTAGTGGTTCTTCATTCCCCATATCTTCCCGTTCTTCTTCATTCCCTAAATCTTCAACCACATTTGAACTCTCTTTTTGTTTTTTGCTACCGAAAAACTTATCGAGTGAACCCGCTTGAGATTGAATTAATGTATCAATTCTCTGCTTTCTTTTTCTTTTTTCATGTCTGGACATAAACTTTTTGGGCATCATAATTAAAAATCTGCAAATCCCCAACATAATCTAACAATTAAGAATATAAAATTATTAATTAAAGAGAGTCTCACTTCTCATAACCAATATTAAATCACTGTAATCACATAGTTTAAGATGTAAGGCTTTAAGCAATATATTAAACCACTTTCAAACTTCAAGCAATATAATTTATTAAACAAAACAAATATACGACTCAGACAATTAGACGAGTCTGGCGCTTAGATCCAAATTCCAATCCATGTAATATACCTCTGATTCTCTGAAGCTTAAAAAGCAGAGAGACTTATGAGTCACAAGTGGAAAATGGAAATCTGCAGTTGGAATGTTTGGATCACACCAAAGAACACATAATCCAAGACGACCGTTGTTCGTTCAGATTGTTCTTCATTGGTGGATGTGGACTGGTGGTGACGACGTGACGTGCTATGGTGATGTGAGCTTAGCCAATTAATTTAGGGCAGGGGCGTATGTACATAGGGGCACATGCCTCCACTCAAACGTGTGTCGCACTTGAAATTAAAATATTTTTTTTGATATTTTTTATAAATTAGCATAATTATGAAAATTTGCTAAAATATGTTTATACATACTTGCATATATCGCAAAAATACTCATATAGTATTAGTTTTATGCTTGAATTTCATCATATGATGCATTTATACTTGTTTTATGAGCTATTTGTCTATTTAGAGTTATTCTTTTTTTATTCTCTTTTATTATTAACTGTCTGGAGATATATTAAAGTCAGTAACAAAACTAGTTTGATCATTGTAAAACTTGTCGATATTCATTTAACACATTTTTTTTTTTTGAGATTTTGTGCTCATTTTTACCTAATTTAATTTTAAGTATGTGTTATAAACTTTTGTAGTTAGTAATGCATTAATTTTGTACGATCTTACCGTGGTTGACTAAAAAAATGAACTTTCGCCATTATGATTAATAAGGTGCCCCCACTAGATTATATTTCTGGATCTGTACTTGATTTAGGGAAAAAAGAAAACCCTTGTCGTTCTTTCAATTTCAGAGGCCCTCTGGTTTCAATTCGTTTTCGGCAAAAAGCGTGAGAGAGTTTGGTTTTGTTTCTTTGAAAATGGACCATCTAGTTCTCTTATTTACCAAAGTGCCACCGAGTTTTTTTTTTTGGGCCCAGTTCTCATTATATCCATGTGGGCCTTTTTTAACTTGGAATGGGCCATTTTCTGGGTATAGTACTATATATGACCCCTAGACATTTTGAGGCCCTAAAAATGTGTTTTTTGGAGGCCTAAAGCCATGGCATCTTGGGCTTTAGCCCAAGACCAGCTCTGGCGGCGGAGGATAGCGTCGATGAGGTCCGGACACAGGTATTCAAAGGTCTTAGTTTCTCTCTTCTCCTCCTCCATCATCGCAAGTTTGCAACAACCAAATTGGAGAGAGAGAGGAGAGAGAGAGAGAGAGAGAGAGAGAGAGAGAGAAATATTAGGTATATATAGGTCATTTTTATATAGTGTGTGTAGGAGCAGTTGGAGCAGAAGCAATTTGGTGGATTTTACAGATGGGGGAAAATGAGTTGGGGGCGAAGAGATGGGACTCGGGGAACCTGTGGTGAGCTCCCTCACCACAGGGTTGCAGCTATTTCAAAACCACGCCGTTTCCATTAATGAGGCATAGCCATGAAATTCCAACACTCTATGCCAAAATGACTCCAAAACAATGTCGTTTTCATTTAATTTTTTAAGACTATATATTACAAAATATACGATTAAAAAATTAAGTGCTCCAATTTTCTATATGTTTAAATCCGTGCGAAAATCTTATTTTTCTAATCATATCATTCTCAAGGGTAATAATTATTTTTTGTCTCTTGAGCTTTCATAATTAGGTATCTACTCTTTATTTGGAACCCCATACAACAGAAACTTGATTATAAAAACTCTAGAGACAAAAATTAATTATGACCCTTTTTAATAAAATGATTAGAAAAATAAGATCTACGCACCGGTTCAAACGGATTAAAAAAAGGAACGCTTTATTTTCTAACCAAAATTTTTAATATATAATCAGTCTTAAAAAATTAAGTGTGCTCCAACTTTCAATCCATTTGAACCGGTGGGATGATCTTATTTTTTTGATCATATCATTTTAAAGGGTCATAATTAATTTTTATTTATAGGGATCTCATAATTAAGTTTTTATTCTTTATTTAGTACTCTGTAAAGCAAAAAATTGATTATGAGAGCAAAAATTAATTGTGACTTTTTAGGATAAAATGATTAAAAAAAATCTTCGCACCGGTTCAAACGGATTAAAAATTGAAGCAATTTATTTTCTAATCATATTTTTAATATATATATATATATATATATATATATATAAATAGTCCAAAAAATTAAGTGCTTCAATTTTCAATCTATTTGAACCGGTGCGAAAATCCTATATTTTTTTTTATCAATTTATCCTATAAGATCGTAGTTAATTTTTGTCTCTAAAGCTCTCATAATCAAATTTCTGCTCTATATGATCCCAAATACAGAGCAAATGTATTTAATTATGAGAGTCTTGGAGTCAAAAATTAATTACGATCTTTTAGGATAATATGATAAAAAAATAAGAATTTTACACCGGTTCAAATGGATTAAAAATTGAAGCACTTAATTTTTTAATTATATTTTTTTAATACGTAAAATGTCTTAGAAAACATATAAATGGAAATGACTTTGTTTTTGGCATTGCAGATAGCAGGTGTATCTCATTAATGGAAACGGCGTGGTTTTGCATAGCTACAACCCTGTGGTGAGAGAGCTCACCACAGGCTCCCTGAGTCCCGAAGGGATGTGGGTCTTTGTGCTGTGCTATCTAAGGCTGTGTTCGGACAAATAAGCCAAAGTGGCTTATTTTTTGTCTTTATTCAAATTTTTTTCGTATAACTCGGCTTATTGTCAATTTTTTGGGGATTATTGCATCCTCATGTCAAGAGGAATCTAAAAAGTAAAAATTTTTGACCGAAATCCAATTTTTTTTGAATAAAGACAAAATAATTGGCTTATTGGCTTATTTTCGTTTTTATGTGGGTTTATTTGGCTCATTTTTGGAGGGAAAGCCAGTGGCTTTTTTAGAAGAACAGGGCCTAAAGAGGGTACCACAGTTTCCAAACTGTTTGCCACTTAGGCTTTTGCTGTCCATGATTGACGGGAAGGATAACATTGAAATGTTGAGAAACTAGAAGGCTAAATTAAAACCAAAAATTTTTTAAGGACGAAATTGAAATTGAACCTATTTTGTAAGGACCAAAAAAATAGATAACCTTTTTTTTAAAATAAAATTTGGATCGAACCTTTTTTTTTAAATAAAATTTGGATCAAATTGTTATCGAATTTTATGCTACAGAATCCGATCCGTATTTTGATTATTGAATTCGGATTATCGGATTCACTGTTATGATGATAATGTTCGTTGTAAGGATGGAATTTGCTCAGTTGTTTCTTCAGTGCTTTAATTTCCCGGGGTGGTGAAATAATTGGGCCAAAGTTACTTCCTACCTTAGTATGGAATTTGCTCAGTTGGGTCAAAGTAGCTTTCGTAGTTGTCTGTTTCGGGGTAGTTTCGTTTGGTAAAATGACTGCCAATGACGTGTTTTGATAATTAATATCCGTTAAGGACATTTTGTTCATTACCAAATATTCTTAGCATGTCCTTAAAAGTAATTAATTATTAAAACACGTCCTGAACCGTCATTTTCCCTTTCGTTTTTCAACTTTATTTTGTTGAGTTGGGTTCACTAATCGGTGCAATTGGTTTGATTGTGGGGGACATGGTAATGCCCTTGAATGGTTATTTGCAGGGGAGAAATACTTGAGAATCTTACTAAACAAAAGGAAAGGTAGGCTTAGATTAAAATTCCATCTGTTTTCGTTCTTTTGTCTCTCGTTTAAAATAAAATAAAAAAATTAGGGGTAAATTTCACTTACCTCCCTTGAGGTTTCTGACAATGGCAAACACCTCCCCTTATGTTTTAAAACTTGCACTTACCTCCCCTCTACTTCAGTTGTCGGCTGCAGATTCTCCCATTGCCGTTACAAGACCATTACTACTTACTAGGTAACGGAAAATGCTTACATCAACTACTAAATTCATTTCATTACCAATTTTACCCCTTTAGAATGATTTTGTGAAATGAATTCCCTTATAGAGTCAATTTAAAAGACATTAATGTTCCTAATTAAAACCATTTAAAAGAGATTAAGTTATTATACATATCTCACTTGCACGTGTATCTTCAAAATTAAACATATATATACATTGATTTTAAATTTGCATGTATAAGCATTTATTTTACTAAACTTTGAAAACACTTTTGATTTTTTTGAAGTCAAATGCATATTAGGCATAAATATAGAGATTAAGTTACAATTTTTTTCCTTAATTTTTTTTTGTGGGAAACTTCAAACAACTTTTGACTTTTTTGAAGTCACATGCAAATGTAGGCATAAATACAAAGCATTACAATTTCTTTCCTTTATCATGAAACTTCAAATGTCTTTTTTTTTTTGGATTGAATAACAAAAATTTCTAAAAACAATATGGCTTTAAATTAAGGTAAGCTTTTTCCTCCAACCCTATCATTTATTATGAAACTTCAAAAGTCTTTTTTTTTTTGCATAGAATAACAAAAAATTTTAAAAGCAAAATATTTTTTCTCCAACAGATTTCTTTTTCGAACTTTTTCGATTACGTATATGCATTTGGTTTTAAATATGCATGTATAAGTATTTTTTTTTTACGGTGATTGACAAAGATTTTGAATTTATTTGAAGACAAACGCTACGTAAGAAACACAAAGAAATTACATAAAGCTTCAATTTTTATTATTTTTGCAAAGAATAACAAAAATTTCTAAAAGACATGGTTTTAAATTAAGGTTACATGTCATCCAAAGTGGGAAAAAATTGATTGGAGTAAAAAGGCATATTTTGGCTAAAACTCTTACACAGTTTCTTAGCCAAACCATATTTTTTCTCCAACCGAATTTTTTCCAAACTTTTGGATCTTGTAAAACAAATTTGTGATTAAAAGTTTAAAATTTTTATGGTATTAAAAAATTCTATGGTATATAGAATATAGTTGCTAATTGAGTTCGGTTTAAATTAGCAGTACACATATCAATTTTTGTTTGTCAAAATTAATCTTCTATTTTTTAGAAAAAGACCTTATGGCTACATGATTTATCCATATGTTTTTCTCGATAATGATATTTATGATAGGATATTCTTATAAAATTCAATTTAATTTATAAAGCAACAAAATTATAAATGGAAAAAAAGGTTACTATACCTTTAGAATTTTGCTGAAATTACATTTTTACAACTTCAATGAAACTAGTAATCTAAAACTAAATATTTAAATCTTTGAAAATAGGCAAAAAATTATACTCCCTCTGTCCCTTTTTAAGTGTTCCACTTCGTAACTCCAGTTTATCAACGATACATCACATCATTATTACACCTTTCACATTAACTTTTACCTCCACTTTTCATATTTACCCTCTAT
Organism: Rhododendron mucronatum var. ripense; assembly: GCA_019656295.1. NCBI lineage: Eukaryota > Viridiplantae > Streptophyta > Magnoliopsida > Ericales > Ericaceae > Rhododendron > Rhododendron mucronatum. The sequence continues at coordinate 2,326,376 of BPLT01000068.1, read as the reverse complement.
GGAGACATCATTATTACACTTTTTACTAACTAACTTTTCAAAATGGAATATACTTTTAGTGGCAAAATAGAAAATGTACAAACTTTTACCCACTAACTTTACAAAATAGACATTTATTAAGGGATAACCCAAAATGGAGTACTGAACTCTAAAAAATGGATGGAGGGAGTAATTTTAAAGTTTGTTTTCACAAGAATTTTAGAGATAAGATGAAGTAAACTTTCATTTTTTAAATTCTAGACAAAATAATTATTGCATTAACTCCAATACCTTAATTAAATTATAGTTTAAATTATATAGTAGAGGGAGACCTAGGGGAAGTACCTGCAATTGTTAGAAACCTCAGGGGAGATCAATAAAAGGGTAAAATTTTACATTCATGCACTCTGTTAACATTTGTTAGCTAACAAGTTTGACAGGGGAGGTAAGTACAATTTAAAAAATGTGAGGGTAGGTGTCTCTGAAACCTCAGGGGAGGTAAGTGAAATTTACCCAAAAATTAATTACAACTTTTACTGTAATTGGTAATGCTATTTAATATTCAATACTTGTTTGATAGATCTCGATCTCAATGAGCTCTTTTAATGAAGTTTTTTAAAAAATTACCTAAAAAAACTATAAATTGTAATATATAATTAATTAAAAAGCGACATGAACTTTCAAAAAGAACAAAAGAATTGGGACGAAGAGAGTATAGGAAGTGGTCCCCACCACCACAGATTCAAACAATCTGTTTGATCCAACTGAAATTTCATTCAATGAAATGGTTATGATTATAGCTCCCAAGCGATATGAGAGTATGATGCAACATCTACAAAAGTAACAACATAAGGAAAGGAGTATAAATTATATATATCGGCGGTACAAACATTTGTTTCCTTGAAATCAACTATATTGCATCACGTCGTCGAAACAATGGTCCCAATTAGTAGAACATGGCGACGTGGCGCGATGTAATTGATTTGGAAGAAATAAATTTTTACACCGGTGGTGTAAATATAATAAATCTCTAAGGAAAGAGCAAAACTTACGTACTTAAAGTCACAGTTGGCCAACAAGACTCTCGAATACATATACTGCGTATTTATCTAATTTCACACGCGAATAATGATTCAATTACGCATGCCAGTGGATGGAACAATTATTCTACAACCACACTCACTTCCATACCCATGAACACACTCACTCTCATACGTTTGCTCCACACACGTGTGAGTGTACGTGTTTAGATGGGTGTGTTAGTGAGTGTGATTCTAGCATTTTTGGTGGACGGAATCTCGAACATGTGTGGGAACAACATTTGCTATTTTAGAGTTATAAGAGCATCCACAGTGGAAAAAGAAAGATAAAAAATTGTTAAAGTTAGTAATGTTGGATTAAAAAAGTGCTCACATTGAAATAACCAAACCTAACAACTTTTTAACAACTCAGCAAATTTTGGTTCTTCAATAATCAAAGCTAGCAATATTTTGTCAATAACCAAATTTTATTTCTCAATCAAGTACACCAACATTACACAAAAACCTTCTCTCTCTCTCTCTCTCTCTCTCTCTCTCTCTCAACAATGTTTTCAAAAAATAATTTTAAAAAACTGTAACTTTCAAAAAAATTTTTTTGGTTTTTTTCAAAAACTTTAAGTAAATAAAGTGTGCTTTTCAAAAAACTGTTTTTGAAATTTCAAAACTCTTTTATAGAAAACTGTCTTTTACACATAATCTGTTTTTAAAAAATAGTATTTATAGTTTTTAAAATTTCAAAACTATTTGTGTAAATACTTGTATTTACAGGTTTTAAGTGAACAAAGTGTGTGTTTTTTGAAAAACTGTTTTTTGTTTCGAAAAAACTATTTTTTTTGAACTATTTCTAACATAAACTGTTTTCTTTTTCCTTCAAAAACCGCTTTTTAAAAAATATGCATGAAATGAAGGGAAAAAGTTTGGAGGGCCCACTGTTTTTGATTATAGGCAAAAAATAACCAATGTGAGATTTGACATTGTTAACTTTAACAACCTCTAAATGGATAATCAAAATCTGATGTGGCATATTTTGATTATTCACATTTGCTTATTCCATTGCTGATGCTTTAAGCGAGAAATATGAGGCATGGACCGGCAAACCAAACCCTTTGTGTTTAGATCCTTGGGTTATTGGCGGATCGGTTTCGGTCTTTATGAAGGTAAGGTCTCTTGTTGAGAGATCTGATTTAGCCACCCCTCCTGGCAGGCAAAGAAAGAAAGGCTGGTGATGAAACAATTCTTTCCTTCCCTTTCTTTATGACAGAGCAATTGAATGAAGCGGTGCAGGGCCTCTTATGAATAAGCCATCCAAACCATGCACTGATCACTTGGTTAACAACTTGCAACATGTGCTTCCTTGTTCGCGAGAACGGGACAGGTTGAAGACCTCCCTCTCCTCGTTTCACTTCACTTGCTTAGAATCAGCCTTGACCATTGTGAAATAAGAGAGAAGAAATATTGTATTGAATTCAATAATAAACTGTACAATGAGGGTCCTATTTATACAAGATGAGGGAGCCTAATTATGGAAAGCGAATCAATTTAATTACATTCAAATCATAATCAATTACTACAATAATAAGAGATCAAGAGAATCATATAATATCATAACCATATCATATCAAGATATGATTACGATATTATATGTTTTGACATTCTAACAACCATGAAATTGACTAAGATTTTGGATGCGCTGAGTTGTTTAAAAGATTTTGTATATTGTTATTCTATATATATTTCTCTTTTTTTTCATTGTTGGGTTAAGTAAAATGCTTTGGGGGCGATTATTTGCAGCCTCGTATTTCCTCCTTTAGCCCACTACTTCACATAACCCATTTCCAATATGTAAAAAAAAAAAAATTCTCCATATAACCCATTAAATGTACATGATCTTCCCATTATATCCTTCCCCTCTCAAAAATTACACTTTAACTCACACCCTACCCACAGCCACCACCTCCGCCTCCACCTCCATCTCCATAGCTAGCCACCACCTTCACGTCCATAGCCACCACCGCACCACAGCCACTCTTGCCAGAACACCGCCGCCACACCACCGCCTCTCTTCAAGGTATCGTTCTCTTTCTCTCTTTTTGTTCGTCAGTCTCTGTGTGTGTGTGTGAGTATATACATACATGTATGTATGTATATATACAATAACAGCAATTAGATCACTTTCGGTAACAACATGTGAAAATATGTATAAAATTTGGTAACCAACTGTCGAACTATATATACGAAAATCATACATAACATTTCGGCAAATAGCTATTAAAAATAAGATTATATTTCGGTAACTACATGTTGAAAATATATTCAACCTTCGGTAAACAACTGCCGAACTACTATATAGAAAATCATACAAACATTTCAGTAAATAGCTGTTGAAAGAAAGATTATATTTCGGTAACTACATGTCGTAAATGCATACAACAAAAACAAGAAATATATATTTTGGTAATTGGATGGTGAATATGTATCTCAATTTCGGTAACTAACTGTCGAGTATGGTAATATTTTATAATGGTTAGCTACCGAAATTACTTACTTTATTCTATTCGGACCAAATACATCGAAAAACTGGGTTTTGTAAACCCAAACGCCACAACAACAAAGAACAGGAGAATGATGAAGAGCATGGGGAGGAGAAGAAATGATGACGAACAGGGGGGAGGTCGCCTGGTGTGTGTTTTTTTTTTATAAAAAAAACGTGCATGATGATTGAGGGGGAAAGGAGAAGAAGATAATTTAGGGGTTTTGTTCATAAAGGCATATAGGTCATTTCATGTATAGGTATAAGGGTAAGTAGGTTATTTTGCATTAGGGGTCATGTTGTAATTAGTTAAAAAATTTTAACGGACTAAAAGAGAAAATACGGAACCGCGAATAATCACCTTAATGTTTTTGTCAATTGACCGACAAAACACCCATACCACCCCCATCATGTGACACCTTTTCAAGCCACCACATACTAGGACACTCCGACAACTTCGACCAATTCCAACGAGCCATTCGACGACCACCCACCATTATCGGCCACTGCTTCCAACTACTTCCCCCACCGCTGGTGATTCCTCGCCCTCCAACCATTCACCTAGCCACCTCGGACCTCCTAATTAATAATCTTTAAAAATGGTATCGATGATGTCTTGAGGAAGTTTAAACGAGAGGTTCAAGCCTGAAGGTACCTTAGGTGAGTATATTTACAATTTGAATGAGACTGAAGTAACTCCAGTTTCTGCAAACCATCAAAATGACAACTTTTCGTACATAAACCAAAGTTAAATTTCGATTCCGCCCCAGTAAACTAGTTGGGTTTACATGATGTGGCACCACACACGTACCATTTCTTTTGAACAGCATAAAACCAGTATAAACAAAGTAGTACTAACATAGTAGTAACATGCAAGGAGTAAAAAATTGTTAAATGTTACAATTTATACTCAGACAAACAATCTTTCAAGAAGTACTCCCATAAGAAAACAAAAATATTGCGAAACGGATGCAAGTTATTGAACTACGAGGGTTCTTATGTAGTATCAGTTGAACATTAGGGATGTCATCGTAGTTTTACCTAATGGTTACCCACGAACCATCCAACATCGTAGTTTTTGGTTTGACGGCGACGAAGACGACGCTGCCACTCTCTCTCTCTCTCTCTCTCTCTCTAGCCTCAGCCCGACGAACTGTCGCCGGAGGCCAACCGCCGGCCATCCTTCTCTCTTGCCCAGGTAAGTTTTTCCGACATTTTTATTTATATTTCATTTAGAATTCTTTTCGAAATCGAATGAGAAGAATTTCGTAAGGTCTATTTAAGCCCGCGAGCTCTAGCCACTGAAGCAAAATGCACCCTAAAGCCAATTGATTCGACACCAAATACGTGGACCTTTTTAGCTTTGAATTGATAGTTAGCTCGACATTAGCCTTATTTAGTTGTATTGTACGGTAAAATTGTTCAAAATGGTCTTAAATGGTCCAATTTTGTTCAATAGAACTCAATTCTGTATGATCTGTATAACCCAACATTGATATGTCAGTCCAATTTTCTTGAATGTACATACCCATGTTCTTTTCTTTTCGCTATTCAACTAGACCACTCAAGAGTTGAAAATTGGGTTTCTATTTGAAGCAGGATCATCCTAGTTTCAGTGTTAGGGCCAATTAGAAGCCTGTTGCGCCATAAGAGCTTGAAAGGTCCTGAATCTTGATCCACCAGAGCAAGCACCTTTGGCTTGTTTAGGAGATCGACACATGGCGTTGAGGCGTTATCTTGGATTTTCTGATGGCGAGCTGATGAGGTCAGATGCGAAACCTTGTACTAGGTTAATGAGGCAAACTGCTGGGATTTTCAGCGTTGGAGGAGCATTTGGGTTTTGGATTCTCTGTCGTTTGCATTATGGTATGTGCTAGTTTGTTATTTCCAATTCTTGTGGTTTCTCGGGCTTTATTTTTCGTTCTATGCCCAGTTACATGCGATTTTAATGGTGACTTCCTGCTATCAGTATATTCTTCTCCGTTTTGATTACAGGTGGAGAAACTTTAAACACCAGTTTTATTTACTGTCTTCTATCTGATTCTTATGTTTATCTCATTAGCTTAACCTTGGTTTTTTTTTTGGCTGTTTATGTTCTGAAAATGTTAGAAGAGAAGACAAAATATCTCATACTTAGGTTAGGTGGAACTTGCTTAGAAGTTTTGATGATCATTTATCAGATATGCATACTTGATAATTGTGGTGCATGTGTACATACTATAGCATTTGTTCGTGAGAAACACCTAGCCAAAGACAATATGAAGAGTTAATCTGGACAAGAATTTTAACTTGTATAAATAGAACAATGAACTTTGCAGAGATCAAGTTTCTAGAAGTTGTAAGTCATATATAGAAGAATGCAAAAAGTGGCTTTGAAAGTTTACCATGCGAATCTGTTACAAGAGATACTATATTTATGAGTCATGTAATACAGACGTAGGGTAATATGCAGCAGGGACCAAAAGAGATGGAGAACCAGACGAGTAATAACCCCGCATAGCAACTATCATACTTTAATTACCTCGACTGATTATGTTTGACTTCAGGTTGTTGAAGATGGAATCCAGAATGTAGATAAAAAGATGACCGATTTCCAATAACCAACTGTGTGTGACTTTAATTATATGCTGACTAAGATCGAGAATGGCAACTGACTACCATACTTGCTAGTTGCACCAAAAACTTTATCTCCTTGAGAAATTGCAGCCTTAGGGAACCTATAGAGGGCTGATGGAGTTAGTGCTAGCATTGGACTATCATTCATTTGTTAAGTATTTAGCACTTGACAACTATATATAGAAGAAATATAAGAGAAAGGTACACGTAAGAGAAACGTGTTTGGAATTCAAGATTTGCAGTGTTATGGAATCTTTGACATTTTGTAAATCTAATTTCCTTTCATTTACTTATTAAAGAGTTTTCAACGAGCTGTTACCAAGTTGTGATTTATGAGGTTATTTCGCTAGTGAGTATTTGAACCTGCCCAACTGAACCTTCTGTTCTGCTAACAAGGCTATTACTTGGGTTGCAAATTCCATTTTGGAGGATCAATTGAAGCCAAACTTTTAAAGCTGTTGGTTTGCATGTGTGAGATCAACAAGAAAGCAACATCTCCTCTCTCTTTCACTCTATTTTGATGACAGCAAAGTTGTTTGTTACTTATTCAGTTATTCACTTATTCCTAGCCTTTATTTCTTCACCCTTGGGCCTTGTCAGAGGAAAGCAACTGACCTTAGTTGAAGAGGTGTGCTGCACCAACTAGACTATGGAGGATGATTAGCATGTTTTGTGTTTCGACTGTTTTCCTCCGTTTCTCCATGGTGCTGTTGCTGTCAAAGGAATTGCGCAATAATATGTCTAATGTGAGAATAGTTCAGTTTTAGTTGCAGATGCTCTCGCTAATGGGTAGCTGCAGTCAAGATTTGAAGCTCACCCAAACACGACGAAAACCGAAAGAAAACTAGAACTAGAAAAGAAAGTACTGATTAAAAAAAAAACTAGAAAAGAAAGTAAAGGAAAAGAATTTAAAAAAGTCTCCATCCCATGTTCTACTTCTGTGTAGGGCATAGCCCCTGTGTTCTCTCTCTCTCTCTCTCTCTCTCTCTCTCTCTCTCTCTCTCTAATTTTTGTCCTTGATTCTTGAAAAGACCTATCTATTGAACTTGGCTCATGGTCTATCAAACAAACTAATCTGCAGTTTAGTAGCTTTGTCTGAGGTACCACATGTTTCTCATGAATCAATTTTCAATTTGAAATCTCCAATTTGATTGTAACATGGCCACATGGGTTCGAGTATGGTAATGGCGTAACAGACTTGCTTCTGCCATCATGCTATTATCTGATGTATCCGCCCAGTCGTCGTTTGTGAAATCTTCTGCTTAGATTTTTTTTCCCTTGCATTTCTTGTGAAGTGTGCATCTTGTTGTTTCCTTTGATCTTTCACCTTCATAGTATTCAACAGAAGAGAGGTTCCCCAATCCTAACATTAGTACCCTGTTGTTAACACCCCACTCCACTATGATTTTGTTAAAAATAAAAATAAAAAATTAACTATTCAAATGTTAGTTTGCCATTGATAGTTGTGGACACCCCTCGTACAGCAGTAGTTACTGTCTCATAATGCATTATGGTGGAAGTTCATAGCAGAAGTGAGTTTAAAGCAGTGAATAACTTATATTTTTTTAATTTGTTTAGTTCTGCAAAAGGTGATTCACCATTTTATGCAAAATGAGATACAATTTTAAACTGGTTTTCAATTATTGAACTGTGAAAAAAAATGAAATAAACATGATTTTAGAGGAATTTCATGATTGGCAGACACGCGAAGGCTTCCTCTATTTCCGGTATCTGAAAGCTTGCTTTTTCTTTTTCTGGTGAATGCTATAATTGCTTTGTTAGTTGCCATATGCTCTGTGATTCTAAATCTTCGCACTTCTACGAATGTACACATTTCATTATAACCTTCTTCATGGATTTTCCATTCTAATGCAGGTCCTAGAATCACAATTCCCAGGAGCCTTAGGTGGGCAGGTTGTGGAGCCATCTCTGTGAGTTCAACAACAGCTTTGCTGGTCCGCCTCTTCAGTCCCGAGTGTGAACCCCAGAATATAGCTGCTTACGACAATAAGAAATGATGTTTGATTCTCGTTTTCATTGGATTTTAATGTGTGAAAATGATCTGTAGTCCCTTTCCTCAAGGAGGTTGTTTTTCCCATTTCCCAGATGAACCTCCAGAACTATTTCTTGTGATCATTACCCAAAATTAGCTTGTGAATTACATAAATATTTACTCTTCTCCGATGAGTGTAACCTTTCACGAATGATTGTATCGTGGGTGATCATTATATCTTTGCTTTGTTTCATTAGGGAACGTGCTGGAACATAGTTTTTAGGAAATGTGGAAGTTTGGTTGTTTGTTTCACTGAAAATATTGGGGTAAATGTTAGCAAAGAATATCCAATTTTATCCAGAAAAGATTGGAAAATGAAAGGCTAGGTTTTACCCTGAATCTTCCTCTTCCTTGAGAGCAATTGGAAAAACTCTTTGTTTGGGCCTTCCATGGATATTTTCGTTCGCATGTTTCGTATGACCAAAAAAAAAACACACGAAAATTGGAGGGTTTGTTTTGGAAAAATCGAAACCAAAGAAAGTGTTTCATTGCAAATTGAAAACTTGGTCCTCTTTACGTCAACTTCAGGGCTAAAGAAATTTCAAGTTGAGAATTTCTCGAACTAATCCAAATTATCCAACTAATTCCTACTTTAATCTGACCTTTTAAACTTTCTGACCTTTTAAACTTTCTGAAATGCTTTTCCATGCAGCTTTCCAATGCTGCCTCGCATGTAGTAGTTTTTTTTTTTTTTGACGGTTAAGGGTGTCCGAATTTACGTGCACCTCAACTAATCCCTTCTCCGATCTAGTCAAAGAACGATCATCCACGCCAGGATTAGAGAATTCACTAAACAATCTTTCTTGTGGCCTGACCAAATAATCGGATCCTAATCAATTATACAGCGAGCAAATCCATCAAACAACCGGAATAACCTTCGAGCTTCCTTGCCATGTTTTTGAGCTGCCAAAAGTCTCACTCTACAGCACCAGAGCCGTCACTTATTTACTGAACATTAATCCTTCAGCAACCTTAGCTCAGACGGCATCTCACCTAATCTTTTAAACACTTATTAGTTCCCACTTTCCCCCCACTTCCAAACAAAGGCTCACTACGATCCCTGCACGTGACGTCTCTCTCTCTTCATCCACGATCCCTCTCCTCTCACACGCAACACGCACACTCTTCTCATTTGTCCCAGTTATGCCTCGTTGTATTTTCCGGTGACTCTGTACCCGTATCTCTCTCTCTCTCTCTCTCTCTCTCAATCCCAATATCGTCCGTTTCATGCATCGTGACCCTCACTCACCTCCTCTCCTCTCTCTCTCTCTATCTCTCTCTCCTCCTCCCAAACCCTAAGTCCCTAATCCACCTCCTTTCCCCCAACCCATTGCCTCCGACCCCCATCCTTCGAACCCTCAAAGAAAGCGGCGACGGCGCACCAAACCACAACCAGCCACCAAAAAGCCCAAACTGTCTCCTAATATCACCCCCTCCCAAATCCGATCCGAATTCTCCCAACACGACCCGCTCACCGCCCGGATCAACAACTGGCAAGCTTCGGATCCTGGCCCCCAAATCCGTCCTCGCCCGCCCAACACGATTATCAGCTCAAATACCTCCGACAGCCGACGCCTTCTACTTCAAACTGCCTCAAACCCTCCATCCTCCGCTCCCGTACCTTAAATCAAGGACCTGACTCAACGCCGATGAGTGGACGAGGTCTCCATCGTTCGACAACGCCACCACCGCCGCCTCCATCGTGCTCCAGCAGACCGGCCGGGCCTTCCGCCGAGGGCCGCTTCGATAAGGGCGATGCTGCTGTTAGCTTCACTATGCTTATCGGTGCCGTTAAGATGTCCGTGCAGGCCTACGTGACGCGAGCCGGCGGCCGTGTCATTCGAGGTCCAATTGCCTTTCGGTAATATCGATGTACCTCTGCCACTTATTACAAAATCATCTCTGTTTATAATGTTTTGTATGAATTCTGGAAATTGTCTAATAGACTAATTGAGTCCACTAAAAGAGTAACAAAAGACGAGTTTTTGGAGGTCTGAAATACTAGTTTGCATTTGGAAGAGTCATCGTCATCCAATTGCCCTTTCCGGTAATAATATACCATCTGCTCCCTCTGTCCCTATTTGTTTTTCGAATTTAGACGTATGTGCCCCTTACAAAATTGTCTGTTCTATATAATTTCGGGAAATTTTGTCTCTGTGTTGGTGATTGAGATGCATGTTACAGATAAAAATATTATAAATTGAAATCTGGATTTTTTTGAGCGCTTTGAAAAATTGAGAGAAGTCAAATAAGTTGGGATGGAGAGTGTAATAGCTTGCAAATAGTTTACTCTCTTTAGCTTCCAATTGCCCTTTCCGGTTATATATGTTGTACTAGCAACTTACAAAATCATCTCTATCCGGTAATGTTTTGTATGATTCTGGAAATTTTGTCTAATAGAATTATAGAACTAATTGAGTCTATGAAAGAATTGTAATTAAAAAGAATTTTTTTGGAGGTCAGAAATAGTGAAAGTAGACAAATAAATTGAGAAGAAGGGAGTAATAGTTTGCATATGGTTAGTTACTCTATGTATTGTTCCGATTTGATGGTTTCTTTTATATCAATAATTGGCAGTTCATTTCCCTACTTTTTCCGATTTGATGGTCCCATATTGTTTCTCTCTATTACAAGTATGTAAAACCTGATTTACTACCAAATACCAATCCATATACGTATATTCAAAAGTAGAAATAAAACGACATTATTGAAAACCGGTACCTTTCAATTTGAATTACAATGTATTTAGAGTGTAAAGGACCAAGAATATAAGATGGAGGGAGTATGAGGTAGGTTGGTATTGGAACACATGATATGTTGCTTGCTCTTCAATCTTCATACCCTATATGTTAAAAATGTCAACTTTTAACTCATCTAAAAGCTTACAAAGCTATTGGAGGGACTAGAAATTTTATTTTTCACATCCTCAACAGGTAACCTGCAACGACGCAAATCATCTCTGAATTTCGAAAAAGCCTAGAAAGAGGCAAATTGGATGGTCACAAAGTTAGATTAGCAGTGATAGATCACATTACCTCAATGCCATGTGTGGTGATTCCTGTGAAAGAGTTGGTCAAGATTTGTAGGATGAAGGTGTTGATCAAATTTTCGTCGATGCAGCCCACGCGATTGGGTCTACTAATGTAAATATGAAGGAAATTGGGGGCCGACTTCTACACTAGTAATCTTCACAAATGGTTCTTTTGTCCACCCGCTGTTGCTTTTTGTACTGTCGGAAATCTGATAAAACGCTGGATTTGCACCACCCTGTCGTTTCACATGAGTATGGGAATGGGTTGGCGATCGAGAGCGCATGGATCGGGACGAGGGATTATAGCGCACAGCTTGTAGTTCCAGAGGTGGTGGAGTTTGTGAATAGGTTTGAAGGTGGGATTGAAGGGATAAGGACCAGGAATCATGAAAAGGTTGTTGAGATGGGTGAGATGTTGGCCAAAGCATGGGGAACGAATCTTGGGTCGCCACCAGAGATGTGTTCTAGCATGGTTATGGTGGGATTGCCAGCTTGTTTGGGGATTTCAAGTGATTCGGATGGTTTTAAGTTGAGGACTCATCTGAGGGATTGTTTCGGTGTTGAAGTACCAATATACTATCGGGCACCAAAAGACGGGGAGATTAATCCACTAACAGGGTATGCCCGATATCTCATCAAGTTTATAACGTAGTTGAAGAATATTACAGGTTCAGGGATGCAGTTAACAAGCTCGTTAACAATAGGGTTACTTGTGCTGCTCTCTCATGCTGAAAAGGTATGCCTTTCATTCAAAAAATTGAGATACATGCTATGTAGGCTATAGAAGACTCTATCGCTTGCTTGTTACTTTCCACCGTATATTTAGGCAAGAAAAAATCGATTTGTTTTATTGGCAGCTGACTTACTACTTTTCCTTGTGAATCTCGGTCTTGTAGCGCTGGCAATAGATAAATGTTCTCGTCTATGCTAGCTGTAATTTACGAAAGTTTTGTTGCCTTTCTAAGTCTCATCATCTACTGGAAATTTATTTGCGAGGTCAAGTTTTTTTCTGTTTATCCTTCTTACGAGTTTTCCTTGGTTGTTGTAATTCCTTGATGTTTATCTAAACCATGATTTGATAGTTTGGAAAGTGCTTTATACAAAATGTATTGTACCGAAGAATCACGCTTTCAGGTGCCAAATTAATTATCATCGCCAGCACTTGCAACTTACGCTGGTGGCCATTCCTTTGCCGGTATAAACCCAGTGAACTCCATCTCCTGCTGGTAATTATCCCGGCAAAAAATCAACTTCCATACACACCTTTACGGCGAGCAATATATTCCACATCTCTTTAGTAGTTTGTTAGCATTCTCGAGATTATGCTAGTACATTAGCATCTCTTTCGTCTTAATATGTTGTGAGGTTAAGCTTCAACAATCCTAGTTTAGGATTCCAGTAAGTTCAGAATTTTGATTAAATGGTCTGACGAGAAATACTCCTAGGATCAATAGTTCATTACATGACTTACATTTAAGAGGGACACCCATGTTAATTTGCTAGTTCTCTGCCTTTGAAATCAGTAAGGATGTGAACTCTCATTGCTTATTCTATGTATGTAGACTAACGAGGAAATGTGTCAACTTTTTGAGTAATATCTTATGTGTCTCGACTTTATGAGTAGTATCATTTATATGTCGTGTTATATATGAGGTGATAGTTTGTGGTGGCAGGAAACATCCCTCCGATGCCCAAATGATGGCTTTCACACACTTCCCCTTCTTTTTTCTAAATGCATGCAACTTCAGTATTATTCTGTTTATAAAAATTTAGATGGCACACTTGAAATAAGATCACATGATTACCAAAATGCAAAGAGCACGATCGCATGGCATTATGTGGAAGCTTTAAAGACCAAAATGACAAAATTGGTTCTTGGGAAAGCAAAATGATTTGGTCCTTAAACCACTTGGACATAAGAGAACATGACAATATGATGGGAAATATGTTAAGTATACTGGGCAATATATGAGAAATTGACAGGAAAATTGAAAAGGTTGGATGTATCATAATATACAAATTGCGCTTGCCATAGAAATAGCAGTTGATATATTGGTTTTTATGGGCTGGTTATGACTCTATTGTGAAAAACGTTTCGTAAAAACCTTGCTCTATATGATACTTTCTATGTGATGCGTGTTTTTTTTTTTTTTTTGAACTGCAGAAAATTCTTTTAATGTTATGCGTGGTTGTGCCTCATTTTTTTTAAAACCAAAATGTGTGTATGATTGACAGATCATTCATGGCAACTTAGCTTTAATAGTTGATTGCCTTTTTCAAAGTTATGCAAATGCATTAGCATCTCTTCCGCCTGAACCATGTTATTAGGTTAAGCGTCAACAATCCTAGTCTCATGTTCCTGTCAATTAAGATCATGATTTTGATGAAATGGTCAGACAAGAAATACACCTAGGATCCGGAGATTATTACATGACTTGCGTCTACTAGAGAGATCCATGTTAATTTCTGTTTTCTTTGTTTGAAATCAATAAGGATGGTAAATTCTTAGTCCCTCTGTCCCAAATACTTTGTCCGGTCTGCAAAGTGGAGTGTTTAAAATAATGCAACTGTTTCAAGAAAAATTCAAACTTTTTTTCACAAATTAGAAATACTCATTGATATCTAGTAAGTTGTTGAAAAACTTTCGATTTTTCGTTGCAAAAATTGTATTATTTTTAACACTCTGTTTTGCGGACTGGACAAAGAATTTGGGACGGAGAAGTATTTACTTATGCCATGTATGTCAAGTAACGATGAAATATTTCTACTCTTGGGTTATATCATCTGTCTTCGCCAGAAGTACCTGAATGTTTGCATACCTGAGACAAAATTTAGTTATGAAGTGAGGATCTTGTATGTGTTTAGGCCGGTCCAGGACTTCCTTCTAAGGGGGGCCAAGAACAGTCCAGTTGAAAGTTCCTTGACACAATTAGTATCTACGCATAAATATTTGTATTAGATATCAGTACGGTATGAATTTTCATCCATGCATTATCTATGTCAATATAGACTTGTGAAATGTTTGTATGGAGTTTGCCTCTTTTATTCAGTTGTGGTTTATATGTTGTGTTTTGTTTCTAGTTCAATGGGAGATTGTACGAGTTTCTGATGGATAACACCCAGGCTTCCCCAGCCTCTATTATCCTTCAGCATCCGTCTCCATGGGGACCCCTGTTCAGCAAATAACCAACTACAGTTTGCAGCATGACTACAAGCTGAAGGAGGTGTCCTCGTTACAATTTCTTTTAACTTGCCCATAAATTGATGTGGGAGTGTTTCCTAGTTGATGTTTTGCCAAATCTGACTTGACTTGCTTTTTTTTCATTTACAATATGACGCAGAGAAGTAAAACGCATCTGTTTCGAATTTTTGCTGCTGGATTATGATTTGACCCAGTGTTGGTAGTTTCACTTTGTCACTTCCTTCTTCCCTCAGAACCCTTTTTTTTTATCCTCAGCTTACTCTAATCTAGAACATGAAAATGTGCCATTGGGACTTATAGTTGGGTTCTGAAGAATAGACTTTTATTATGTCGATTCATTTTTTTAAAGGTGAGAACTTCATTGTTAATTCACAAAAATTATGCAGAGAGACAACAAAAATACAACAGGAGGAGATCAATTAGGGGTGGCCTAACAGTAATGGGAAGTGTCGAGAATAACACTGCATTACTCCAACTCCCTACTGATTGTAGTTGTTTGTTGTCAAAAGTTTGTGACTGGGCATTTGATAATGGAGAAGAAAAAACATCTATAGTATTTGGTTAGAGTAAAAGTTCAACCAAGAGACCGTCCGAAGTCAAACTTTAACAAAATTGTTCCGTGCTTCCCCAAATCACTTAGGCCTTGTTTGTTTCTCTTCCAAATGGTCCCAAAAATATATCCGGTTTCATTCAGTTTATCCGGTTTGGTCGGTTTTGTTGGCATAGATTCAATTTCGGCCAAGTCTGACAAAAAACTAAATTCAGCCCAACAAAAAACCCATTCAAGCACAACCCCATACCCTACAAAGCGGTCCAAGCCCAATTCAACAAGAGTTCAACAACAGCCAAGTTCCAAATCGACAACTTCACACATATCTTACAAATCGATACACCACACCACAGATTAAAAATCTTACAGTACTAATCTCTTTCTCTGCACTGACAACAAATAGCCCGCATTGTACAAATCGAGAGAACCGACGACGGAAACAGTTGTAGATTTCATTGGAATGGGTTGAAAAAACCAGATGAACTTAGGCCCGTTTTCAAAGGGAAATAAGTACTTATTTTTTAAAATGGAAATTTCAAACTTAAAAATTATGTACTTATGTAAATAATTTTTCTATCAATATGGATATTGTTTGATAGATTCATTAAGATCTTTAATATGGTACAAAAAAATAAAAAATTATTTTCATTTATATTATTTTTGAATTTGAAAATATAAAATAAGTACTTATTTTTTAAGAAGGTGTTTTGAAACGGGGCCTTAGGCTCCGTTCCAGAACCAAAAAAAAGTCCTTATTTTTTAAGAAGGCAATTTTAAGCTCAAAAATTATGGACTTATTGAAATTTAAAAATATGCAATATGGATCTTGTTTGGAAGATCTTGATGAGATCTTTTATACGATGCAAAAAAAATTAAAAAAATTATTTTTCATTTGCTTTATTTTTGAGTTTGAAAATGTGAAATAAGCTGCTTATTTTTAAGGAAGGTTTCTGGAACGGAGCCTTAACTTACCCAACAACTGCGACGACATGATGATTTCAAAATTTTTGGCTCTATATTTTCAAAATTAACCTTAAAAATTGTGAAGTTAAATTATAAATTATTTAAGTATTTCAATATGGATTTTAAAAAATAAAATATAAATTTTGTTTGATAGATTTCCATTAAAATATTATAGATTGATAACTATTGTCAATCAAAAAATGACATGAATACCAAAGCTGTCAAATGAATTAGGAAAAAAAATGGTACTTTTTAGGTGCAAAATTGAAAGTTTGACATGTTTGGACTGTTATTTTTAGATAATGAATCCTTATTCTGGGACATCTCAAAACGGAAACACGGGCACTTAAAATGGGATGGATACAATATTTTGTTTTTCTCCCGCAGCACCACACAAGGGACACAGTTTCTGGACAAGGCCCACTGGGGGAATACGACTGGGCTGGGCTGGGCTTCCCAATTAATTTCCGCAGAGCCGTTTTTACTGGAGTTCATATTTAATATCCCTTGGAAAGGCTCTACAGGAGTGGGTTCCACGCGACCTTTCTCCGCGTGACCCCTTTCGAAATTACTCCGGCTTGCCGCAAAAAATCGACATACCGTATCTTTATTCCTATGATCCTATCTCGATTCTCTCTCATCACTCCCTTTTGCTCTTGTAATACTCTATCACCTTAGCGACAAAAAAGATTCTCTCTCATCATCCAACCTTTGGGTGCAAGGCAAAGAGAGCGCGAAAACCAAGCCAGTACCAACGAGGTTGCTCTGCTCGCTCTATAGTTTCACTACACAGACTGTCCTTTTCAATGAGAGACAAGCACGTGTCCTTTTCCGTACCAACTAATTCATAGCCAAACGCCAGCACACTCTTTTAAACGGCCATTTTTTCAAAATACTGGTCACACCCAATTTGACGCCCAAATCAGATTATTACGATAAGTGATACAGTAGCTAAACTTGTATGCTTGTTTTAAAATTGGATTTGCTAAAAATAAAAAAAATGCACTAATTAGTTAGATAATGTCACGGCAGCATGGGGAGAAAGGTGTGCGTACCAAAAAACGCATCTAGAAGGAAGGATTAACGTTAGTTTGATCCAACGTATGAAAGGGCATTTTGGCTAAATAATTCATTTAGATTTTTTTTGGCCTTATTTAAATTTTCTTTGTGTTTATTAGTTTTGTATTTTTTGTCTATTATTAATTTGTCATGAAGAGAGAAATCTAAAAGGTAAAAAAATTAAGATCAAAACTCAATTTTTTTGAAAAAAAATAAACAAAGTCCATAAGCATGTTTTTGTCTTTATTAAAAAATTTAAGTCCCGACAATAATTTTTATTCTTTCTATTTCTCTTGTCGAGACGAACAAATATTTCACAAAAATTAGACACAACACGTAAAAAATACTTTTTTAATAAAAAATTAAAAAAAGGGGAATGACTTTTCAAATTGATAACTGCACTGTCCATGGGGGGTGCCAAAATTAATAATAAAAAAATAGATTATTTTTTCAACAGATTTTGCCCGTAAATGAGAGACAAAAAGGACAGAAGGAAGGAATTGCGAATTGGGAAATGCGTAAAAGTGGAGTATATCTCTATCTTTTGCAAAAGAAAACAAAAAGGCCTATGATGAGGGAGAAAGATATTCTACATTTCATCGATGATGTACTCTATTTGGCATGAAAAAGCGTACTAGTGTATGTAACCATTGTTTAGAACCAAGTCTATTGTATTTTGTATGCATCTAAATTTGATCAATTTCATGATACTAAATTTAATTTATTAGAGCATTTTGTTCATGCTATTATGGCTGTAAAGATTGGTTTTTTTTTTTTTTTTTTAAAACGTAGTATCCAATTTTTATTTTCATGATCCTTAAAATTAGTCAATGTTGGGCGTAAGTTGCATCATATACTTGGTTACAAATAAAAGAACAAAAGCAAAGATTAGCTTGTTAGAGCATCTCCAGCAGTGTAGCCATTTTTCTCCGGTGAGACAGATTCCCAAGCGAAACCATCAAAATCAGGTTCCCAACAGCCTTGCCACGAACTCGCCAGTTGCCCTCCTTGCTCTAGCCCCTCGCCCGTCTGAGCGAGTACGGAGGCTCGCTTGGCCAGACAGATCGGAGATGGTGGCTTCTCTCCTTTTTCCAGCGATAGTGGCATCAACGGAGACTTAATCCTAAAATCGTTTTGAGCCCAGAGGATTATAGATATCATCGAGACGATTCCAACGCCACCGAGCCCTCGGCAACTGAGGTCACCGGAGCTCTCACGTGTCGATCAAAGGCCGCGTGTGAGAGAGAGTAAGATCTACTCTTGTGCGTGATGGTCACGCGCCCATCTGAATTTTTTTTTACTTTGTTGATGTTTTTATTGAGGCTGTTGGGTGGTGGACAGTTTTGTGGCTAGCCATGAGAGAAATCCTATGGTAAATGGCTAGAATTATGGCTATGTTGCTGGAGATGCTCTTACAATATCATTGTATACAATCTGACCGATCAGTTGATACAAACACGTTTTACCAATTCTTCAATTGAAACACATGGGGGCCACGTGTTGCGCGAATTTTGTGGAGAAATTGCTTACCCTAAAATTCGAACTCGTGACCTTTGCCTCACGCATGCGTGAGCTTACCAATTGGACTAGCCACCATATTAGTTCACTTTGCACAATGAAAAATATTTATATTATACAGAGATTTTTCTTGGCATTTTTTTGAACAAATGCCAGTAATAATTTGGCGTTATTATTTTGGAGGAAAACTCGACTTTTGCCAGCATTATTTTAGACAAAACGCGGGTAATAATTAGTTTTTTTCCTGCATTTTTTGAAATGCCGGTAATAGTGGATTTTCCGGCATTAATTAAAATGCTAGGAATAACTATTTTTCTTATCAATACTCATTACCCAAATTTTAAAACCTCTTCAACACCCAAACCGAACATGGTCTAGACCTAGTCCTTGAAATTCAAGAAGTATAAGGTCCTGTTTCGCTAAAGTTCTTATTTTTAAGTACTTATATACCGCTATTATGAGACAGGTTATTCTCTTATAATACATATAACCATTAACTCCAAAAAAAAACACTTTGTATTAAGTATTTATTTTGGTGAATGGAACAGTAACAAATAAATGGATTAGGATATATATATTTATAAAAGAAAAGGTTACTTAGCCGAAACGAAAATTACAGCCCCAAAAAATGAGAAATTTTAAGTGCCTAGTGGGTACCATGTCACCCAACTAACATGGTGTCCAAGCGGGCATATCTGAGTATTCCAAAAGTGTATTGGATGGCTCAGATCGAAACACTCTCTCTTCTCTCACCCTCTCACTTTCTCTCCTCTTTCTCTCTCTCCAAATCTGAGCGTCCAAAACCGAAATGGATGACTCGGATGCACGGAATGGACACGACGTAGTATCCGTTCGGCACTGAAAAATTTCTCCCAAAAAACCAACGCCTTGTTTGGAATATTTTTTAAAAAGTATTTTTTAAAAAATTCCATCTAAATTCTTCTTACTTTCAATTATTTTTCTATGTATCTTTCCACTTACTCCTACTACTTTTTAAAAAAAAAAAAATTCAAAAATTGTTCCACACACACCACGAAATACTGGAGTTGGAGTATTTGTTGTTTATTCGCGCTTAAACGATGAAGGACTACGTTTTCAGAGGTAGGAAAAGTACAGCAGGCGGTGCCTTGCAGGCCCTAGCGTTCACCACTTCACCCTGTCCACTGTCACCGTGTAGGAGCATTAATTAGCAGGTCTTGTCTGTTTTCTGAAGAGTTTTGTTTTGTTTTGTTTCGTTTTGAACAGTCCTTCCTGGTTCAAAAGTTGCATGGGTGGAATTGTATGCGAGAGACAGACACACACAAAGAATTTCTTCAGAACTTTACACAATTCGTCAAATTCTGTTTGAAGTAAGAGACAAGTTTTAGGAAGGGCCGTATTTTCCCTTTAATTTTATAGTTGCACCTAGTGGGCCATACGCCAGAGAGCACCAAAATTGCGGATTCTAATCTCCTTTGCCTGTTTGTAACATACTTGCATGCATGAGACTTCTCTTTTTAAATCAATTTATGAAAAATATGAATTTTGTTTGATAGATTTTAATTATTTTTAATATATAAAGTTTTTAAAATCATTAAAAAATATTATAGATTGAAAAATATTGTCAATGGCAAAATGACACGAATATCAAAAGCTGTCAAATCAATTAGGAATGAAAGTACCCCCCCCAAAAAAGAAGCAATTAGTGGTTGAAATATATCAAAGTGAATCTCAACTATTAATAGCTCTTTTCGTGGTGGGTTTTCTTTGTCCCTAGCATTATACTCAGAAATTTTGCAAAAATAAGAGAGTCATAATACTGGTCAGAAATTTAGAATTAATGCAAAAAAAATATTTTAATCAAAGTTATTGACAAAATGGCATGAAAAAATAAAATGTAAAATAATATTTTCTTTTTCAAGTTCGGTACCACAAAATATTTTGTTTGACTAGAAGTAAAACAAAATTAATTTTTTAATTACATAGAATAGTACTAATTTTTTAATCGACAAAAGTAACATTAATTACTCCAAAATCACAGGCTTACTAAAATAAAAAATATGCAATATAGATCTTGTTTGATAGATTTCGATGAGATCTATCAAATCTTGCAAAAAAATTGAAAAATTATTTTTGAAAGCTTATTATTTTTAAGTTTGAAAAGAGGTCTTTATTTTTCAAGTACTTATTTGAAAATTTGAAACGGAATCTATTAAAAAATTTCAACAGATTTTCCCCACAAAATCACAAATGAGAGACAAAAGGACAGAAGGAAGGAATTGGGAAATGCGTAAAAGTGGAGTATATCTCTATCCTTTGCAAAAGAAGAAAAAAAGGCGTATGGATGAGCGAGAGAGATACTCCTATGTACGAAATATGGTGTTGATTTTGGTGCTCTTTTTGGTAGTTTCATTAACAAAATGGAAAGTACCAAAATTATTGGCCTACAAATATTCCAAAAAGGGAAAGCCGTGTAATTTTAGGACAATTTCATTTTAATTGTAGGGTCAAATTCATATATATATATATATATATATATATATATATATATATATTGGAACAAATGAGAAATGCATTGATGAATATGAGAATTACAAGCTACCAAGCCTATCATGTTTAACTAATACAAAGACCTATTATATACAAGGAGATAAATAACACGCCTAAATCAAATGAAGGAATTGAGTCCAGTGAAAAATTGAGGGTGCTAGAGCTGCACGTGCAATTTGTCGATGTCTAGCTATTATGGTAATTCCACAATTGACGATGCTTCTCACAGAGATCAACGATGCCAACCAAGCATGTCTAATGCCACTATAATGGCTTTTTTTTGCACTTTTGGTAGAGAGCACTGTGCGTATGGTAGAGCCATAGGCAATTAGATGGCCGATGAGCCAACTACAACTTAGAATCAATAGAGAAAAAGCAGAATCACACCGTAACCATGGTTATTGAAAGATGAACTACTGAAAACAAATTAATCACCACCACTGCAAGTTTATATCTACCCATCCATTACTTCGAAATCAACATAAAACTTATAAGTTACTAAATCGAAACTAATGCACCACAAAAGAATCACAACCGAAGCAGCATGAGACACCAATCACTGAGCAAAATCAACCAGATGAACCCGCTACAGTCCGCTCCAATCGAAGTGACCCTACCGCTGGCCGGATCACGCTAATATTAAAACGGTGGCCGACTCAAATCGGGTAACCAAAACCAGAGAAATCTTTGTGAAACCATGGAGCTCTAGCAATCCGCAATAAAAGCAAACAAAAATGCCCAAAACAAGTCTCAGCCAAGTACAGGTCCGATTGAATCCGACGGGACAAGTCGCAAGGAGTATAAGGCCCCATACCACTAATGTTTTTATTTTTATTTTTATTTTTACTAAACAAGTCATTAATTCGATCATAACTTATTACTTTTATGCCTTGTTCTCTTTGAAACTTAAAAATAATTTTTTAAAAAATTTCCCCTAAATTCCTCCTACTCTCAACATTTCTCTCTCTATCTCTCTTCACTCGTTACCCTTACTATTTTTCAAAAAAAATTTCAAATTACAATCCAAACAAACCATTAATTAGTGAAACACAACCTAACTAAATGGATTAAGCCAAAAAGAAAAGGTCATTTGTTTGTTTGTTTGCGCTTCACGATGAAGGCCAGTGTTTTAGTGGGTGTGTAGGAGACGGTATAAACAGGTGTGCAGGTGGCTTCAGTAGCAGCCTAGCCTAGGAGGCCTAGTGGGTAGTGTTTACCAGCCTAGCAGAGTAGCAGGAGTATACTACTTTCCCTTGTCGTGTCTTGTTTCTGAAGTGTTTATTTAGGTCAATTATTTTGGCATTGCCTATTTCGTTAACGACACTTTCTTAGGAGTTTGATTTTGGCACTTCATGTGTTTTTTAATGGCGTTTTTTTTGCACTCTTTAGAGGGAGTATCATTAACAAAATGAGGAGTGCCAAAATTAGCACTCTTTACTTATTGACCGTATTTTATTTTTGAACAGTCCGGGATCAAAAGTTGCATGGGTGGAATTCGCATGGGTGGAATTGTAAGAGAGACACACGCAATGAAGGCTATGTTTGTTTGGGCGTAAAATGTTTTTCGGTAAAATATTTTACTTATTTTTCGGTGTTTAGTTGTGTAAAAAATGAGGAAAATATTTTACATGTGAAATACTTTCCATGAATTGGATGAAAATGATTTACCCTCAAATCTTCCGTAAGTTATTTTCCGAAATGAATCCGCTGGGTTCTACTGCAATTCTCACTGCTCAATTTCCTCTATTGTCAGTTCTGACACACGTTTAATTCCAATATTTTCATATCTCTCTACCGTTTATGCCCCCTCTTTTTTTACACTATTTTGTCTCTTTTTTGGAGGTATTTTTCAAGTGCCAATTAAACACTGAAAAATAAAAGTTTGAAATTTATTTTTTTTAAAAATATTTTACATGAAAAAATGTTTTTATATTGTAAAACATTTTACATTGAAACAAACATAGCCGAAATTTCGTAACTTTACCCAATTAATTCGTCAAATTTTTTTTGAAGTTCTTGTACCGTAACAAGTTTAATTGCCGCATCTCCTCTAATTTATCACATTGCATCTAGTGGGCCATACACAACAAAAGTGCATTGTAATATCCTTCGTCTCTTTATAAGTAAAGAATAAGGGCATTACTCACCGTTATGTTTTCTCAAATAAATATTTTAAAAATCAAATTTATTTTTAAGTTTAAAAATAATGAGTTTATAAAAATAATTTATTTTAATTTTTTTATAGGATTTGATAGATCTCATCGACATCTATTAAATGAGATCAATATTGCATATTTTTTTATTACAGTAAGTCTATTATTTTTAAACTTGAAAATTACAAATAAGTATTATTTGAGGGGTGAAATTGGAACTTGCATGCATGCATGCATGCATGAGACTTATTTTAAAATCAATTGGGAAGGTTGTATTGCTGTTTCAACAGATTTTCCCCACAAAATCACAAATGAGAGACAAAAGGACAGAAGGAAGGAATGATTTTTTTTTTTTGGATAAGTCCACAGAGGAAGGAATTGGGAAAGGCATTAGTGGAGGAGTATATCTCTGTCCTTTGCAAAAAGAAGACAAAAAGGCGTACGATGAGGGATAGAGATACTCCTATATACACGAATACAAATCCCAGTACAGGAAAGGGACCACCCCGTAATTTTCGTAGGAGAGTTTTTTTTTCTTCTTTTTATTCCTTAAATTATCCTTATTTTCTCTACTTAATTCTTAAACTATCAATTTCATTTTAATTGTGGGATAAGACCTGGAAAGGGACAATTTCATCGCGACAACCCTATAAACGATTTCATTTTAATTGTGGGGTCAAATTCAAATTCTTCTTATAGGAGTACTGTATATATAAGTATATAAATTAGCAAAGTGATTTTTAGTGAGAATGGCTCTCATTGCGACAAGTGGCAAGAGATGACAAATTGGAGACGGGAACCAATGACGGGGCCATCTTGGGGCCGGAGGGCTTGGCCACGTGGCCCGAGCCCCCCCGAGTTTCAAAATTTCTTTATTGTTTATACAAAGATTTTGAATATTATTGATAATTATTCGTGTATCTTATAATTTTAATAATTTTGATTTGATTTGGTAAAAATATGATTATTTTATATTCTCATTTTTCAATTTCTTTCATAAATAGGTGAAGACGAGGAGGGTTGGAAACCCCAATAGGAAGCCTTTCATTGCGCCACACGATTCTTTTGCGAAGTGCTCTCTCAGACCTTTCCAGCCTCGCGCGCCCTTGAAAGAAATGAGGTTTCAAGAGATTGGACGACCAAGTGAAAGTGAACCACACCGAATAAACATGTGAATATTGAAGTAGCCTAAATAAAAAAAGCAAAATGATTGGTTACTTGAACTGCATTAGGATATAATCATTTCAATGTACATATGTAATGTATTGAAAAGTAAAAATCTATGATGTAATAATTATGCGATCCTATAAAAAAATATAGGAGTATTTACAATTTTACATTAAACCGGTCCCTCCCTGTTAAATATCATAGCTTTGCCACTGACGGAAGCATCGTCGATATTTTGTTTGTTCTTAATTCGGTGATAAACCCTTTGTCTTTTTTGTTGTATAAGTGTTTTGTCTATAGTTCTATTAATCATTTCGAGCTCTCAGAAGCCGAATGCATTATAACAAGTGGCCCTATCCAATGTTTATGTTCATTATCCATAGACAATTGAATACTTAATTTTATGGACAACGGTACTTCATGGTTACAATTTATAATGTCAAGTGTTGAAAACTCGAAATGCTATAAAGAGAATTATAATCAAATTTGGGAACCATAAAATCATCACCTAGTCATCCAAACTGTCCGTTCATCACCGATATGGGATTATGTATTTTCAATTTGAAGAGATTTCTTTCCTAACATTCTCTTTATCTCAAAATGCAGGTTAATTTATTATTGAGATTTTACGTTTTGTTATGTAGGAATCAACTGGCCGTTGTTATATGAGAGATTTAGTCTTTGTATTCTGCATTGGACGGTAAGAATATCACACGTTTATTTCTCCTTTAATTTTTGAATTCATTGGATTATCCTCTTATTTGGAGTATTTAATTCGTCTTAAGGTAGTGGTCGATGGATCAATGCTAATACAAATCATTTTTACGCAAATTCTTTTTTTTTTTTTTGAATGGCGAAAAAGAAATTTTATTAATTCATAGTGAGGGATCAGAAAAGCAAGGTTTAATTTACTACGGATAAGACTAAAGTCCAAACACCACCGATTGACGCAATATGTAAGTGAATGCTCGTACTTTCCATCTCTTTAACATAAATTTAATACTATTGAGTTGCATAAGAATGTTCGTGCGCATTGTTACTTTTATGATCCATCTATGATTTGGTCTCTTAACATGCCTATAGCTACAGAGAATAAGATAATCGCAGGGAAGCACAATCACAATCGAGACTTCCTACACTTCAGCTAAGTTTTCCTGTGCTAGCTTAGGGTTTGATTCTGCTGTCTCGACTTCGGGCTTGGATTTCGGAGAAGACATTACTCTTGGGCTTGGCTCGTAGAGGCGTTTGTAAGTTTTCAGCTTTGGGATTGAGAAGTAAGCTGCGGTGCCTCGTTTCATCGGCCGCTGTGGTCACGGGTCATTCGGAATTTTAGCCCATGAGAATTTCTATTCCGTTCATCGTGCCCAGAGCCTGTCATGCCAGCGACGGCTTGCCGGAGTTTATAACTCCATCGCTTCGGTTGTTGTCCGTCCTAGCATCAGGTGGCATTGGGCGTACGATCGAAGCAGGCCGACGTGTTTTTACTTCTATTTAATTAGTAAAAAAAAAATGACAAAGTTACTTTGGCAAAATCCATGATGAGCGAGAAGGACAAATAAACTCCAGTCATATTTAAAAACACTTAACTTGCAAGCTGACACAATTGATTAGTTACTTCCACTTCACCAATATCATGTTCCACTTCACCAATATCAAGTTCCATACTTCTGGCCTTTTCCTAAGAAAAAACGAATCAACAATATTTTGTTAAAATTAATGTTAAATTTAACATTAGTTGTTGCCATTGCCAAAATTAATTTACGACCAGCCAGTAGGATACATGACATCAAAGCACAAAAACTATTCACGGCATGCATATATGCATGAGACTTCAATTGGCCGTATTTTTAAATGTCCGAACTACTGCGATGCATTTGGAACTTTTGGAAAATTGGAGAAAATTGATAGGAAAATGATTAAGAACGAAAATGGTAGAACTTTGAGAGGTACTGTTTGTTCCCAAAAAGTAAAAATTGGCCTAGAAACCGAGAGTCGTTTAGTTCTAGGCCTGATGTTAGTGTGCCAGGACTGAATTGCAGTCCAATTTCATGCTAAAGCCTGAATGCCTTGGATTTGACTTCTTCTGGAGCGATTGCATACGACCTAAGAAGTGAAGCCGAATGTGATACGTGATTTACCTTGTCGGGATAAGGACTTAGAATTTCTCAATCATTGTTGAAAATGGAAAGAAAAAGAAACAAGGTGCGATGAAATTAAAAGAACTTCATTAACGGTTTAACGAAATTGGTACAGGGAAATGAAATAAAATCTAGGCTTTGCAAGATAGAGAAAGCTAAAGACATTTGCTGGAAATGTAAAGACAATTGAAATGTAATTTGAATAAGCAGTGGGCTTGATTGGCCGGGGACCCTTTTCTAAGGCCTTCAATTCTGGTATTTATAGGCAAAGTTTCAGGCCTTGAGCTGCTTGAGCTGCTTCTTTCTACCCGGCCTTATGCATGGCTGCCACGTCCCCTAAGCCTTGCTCCATACCTTCAGCTGCATTTTCAGGCCTGACAGCAACTTTTTCAGGCTTGAAATTGCCTCTTTTTGCATAGATACTTCCTAAAAGAGGATTTTTGAAACCTTTTAAGGCTAAAAGCTGAAACTTTTCTGTAAAAATGAAGACCTTTCAGCCACTTTTCATCCCTTGTGGGCCCTTGGAGGCTCTAAATTGGTTCCTTATGTAAGAAGATTGAAGACAAAAGGCATTTTTGAAACTCGTGCTCTCTTTTCTTGTGCAACAAAGGCCAAACATGCCTAAATGAGCTGCTTGTAAGCTGCTTGTGTAGGCCTTATTGAGTTGCTTGCTGAGGAGAACTTTTTAGGCCTTTGAGCTGCTTGTGAACAGCTTGCTAGAGAGAACCTTCTAGGCCTTTGAGCTGCTTGTGAGCAGTTTGCTTCTCAAGTATGACTGAGCAGCTTATGGCCTTTTTGACTTCTCTATTTTTAGGCCTGAATAAACCCGTAAAAACTGGCTCAAGACCTGAAAAACGAATCTTGGCCTAATTGGGCTAAATAGGCTTGAAAAACTAGTCCGAGCTTTGATTAGTTGGGCTAAGGCCTGAACCTAATTTGGGCTTTAACTCGATTGGGCCGAACAAGTCTAAGAATATGCCAACTATATATTCGACCAAAGGCCTAAATTAATCAAGGCCTAACTCAACCAAAGCCCAAAATAACATTTTGGGCCATTAATCCATTAACAAATTAATTTTTTGAATTTGGCTAAAAATGAATGTAAACAAGAGGGAATCATTGTGCATTAAGCTCTGTTTTTTTAAAGTTCTCTTCTTTTCTATCTCACCCCAAAATGGAAAGGAAAAGTCTCAAATTTTTTTCCCCATAAGTTATGGATAGGGTTGTAAATGAGCCGATCCGATCCGAGCTTTGTTGAGCTCGAGTTTGGCTTATTTACTAAACGAGCCAAAAACTCGAGCTTGAGCCTTAATGAGTCGAGCTTAATCATTTACTAAATGAGCCTATTTAATTGAGCGAGCTTCGATTAATGAGCTGAGCTTTTGTTGAACGAGCCAAGCTCCACTTGGCAGCTGGGCTAGCTAAATGAGCCAAAAACTCGAACTAAGTAAATGAACCAAACCGAGTTTGCGAGCTGCTCGGTTCATTTATAATTATAGCCCTAGTTTCGAGTTTGGCTCCTCTCTAATCACTTTAAATGGATTGGACAGAACACTCTCTAAGTTAAATTTACACGGCTCGAATGGTGTGGTGGCCATTTCACACACTTACGAGTTTTTTTGTTTTGTTTTTGGTAAATGATGCATACACACTTACGAGTTATGCGGGGGTGTTGTGGATCTAAGAGTGTCGTTGACAACGAGAACCGTAGAATCGATCATGAACACTTGGAGCAAACACAAAGACGAACATGCCAACCCCTGAGAACGTAGATCAGAATTACTATTTTCATACATGTGTGTTGTTTTTAAAATTGGATTTGGCTTTAAAAGTCAAATAGTAACTTAATTTTGTCTTTATTCAAAAATAATTTGCATTTATTAGTTTTTTCGGTGAGAGAAATCAGAAAAGTACAAAAAATTTAATCGAAACTCATAATTTTTTTTAAAAAGACAAAAAAGTAAAATGAGTTGTCTTTATTCAAAAAATTATGAGTTTCGATAAAAAATATTTACTTTTTTGATTTCTCTCGTCAAGACGAATCAATAAGTCATAAAAATTTGAAGAAATGAGAAACCTAATTGCAAGTAACTTTGGGTTAATGAATTTTTATGACTATAGCTTTAAATTACACGTGCAATTTTTGCTTTCCAAATTTTACATCTAAGATAAGACAAAAAGATCCAAATGTGAAAAAATAAATGATCCTTGCATCTGATAGTAATTACTCCATAGTAAAAAATAAGAGTACTATAGGGCCATGTTTGATAAGAGGGATTAGATTTAGGATTGGACTATTAGTCCCGGACTAATAGTTCCGTGTTTGTGTAGTCTTTAATTCCGGGACTAATAATCCCAATCGGACTATTAGTCCTTTTGAAAGGGACAATATAATCCGGGGGTGGGGGGGTGGGGGTTGGGGTCGGGATTAAGGGCAAAGTTACAAAAAATCCCCTTGTTTGCCCTTACGGTCCGTTTGGATGCGGGGAAAGAATTGAGAGTGTTAGTTAATAAGGGGGGATAAGATAATAGGGGGTATTAATTAGGCTCCGTTCCAGACCATTTTCTTAAAAAATACTTATTTCACTTTTTTAAACTCAAAAATAATATAAATGAAAAATAATTTTTTAATTTTTTTTTGCATTGTATAAAAGATCTTAATAAGATCTATTAAACAAGATCCATATTGGTTGTAAACACATTATTTTTGAGCTTGAAATTGCTTTCTTAAAAAATAAGTACTTACATATATTGAGTTTCGGAATAGGATCTGAATAAGGGAGACCCACATTGATGTAATATTTATGGAGGGAAGATTAAATTGTAGGTTGTTTGGATGAAGTAATAGAGAATGGGGATTAAATAATACTTGGTTTGGATGAAGGATTAATAGGGGTATATAAGGATTGGTGGATGATATAAAAAGCTGTCAAATGACCATTTTGCCCTTGTGCAGTCCCTAAATTAATTATGTATTACGTTTTATATGTAATTGCAATTTTAATTATTCTTTCACAATTTAAGCCATAATATGTATTTCTACTAACAAATTAACGAATTTAGTATTATTATTAAACATTTTTCTATAAAATTTGGTTTTTCAAAAAAAAATAAGTGTTCCAAATTTCAATCCGTTTGAAATTTAGAATACTTAATTTTTTTTCTCAGCTTTCCCTCTCGTCTCTTCAAACAAAAGGAGAACTAGGGTAGCGCCAGAAATAGGAAGCTGGGGGTGGGAGAAGGGGGATAAGGAGGGGTGACATCGTCAAGTTTCAAGGGGATTAAGGGAGATAACTTACGGGGACCTCAAACCCTATCTGAAGATAATACCCCAGTTTCTCCCTTCTCCGGTCTTAGCCAAAAAATGGGACAAACGAAAACCCCTGAACTTTGCCTTCTTAAACAAGGGTAAAGGGAGGGGCCCAAGGTTTTATTCTGGGTTAAAAACTTATCCTCCACCTAATGCTGCATCCAAACGACCCCTTAAAGTTAAAGGGAATAAGGGCAAACTTAATTTTTTTTGGGTCCTTGTAAAATGCAAACATTTTGAAAACAAGCTTAATAATTTCAATATGTTATTCTTTTTTTTAGATATAATTAAAAAAATAGCAATTCTTTTTTATTTGGTAAATAAAATAACAATTAACTAATCAACTTTTGCATTTTTTTTTCTTTCTTTTCCACGTGTGAATACTGTAGACAAACAATTGAGGCCAGACGACAATATCAATTCGGACGGGAAATATTTTATTAAATGCAACTTATACCATCTCCATCAGTCCTATCCGATCCGGCTATCCCTATATAAAGGGTTGTTCAAGCTGGAAAAGGAGGGTTTGGGAAAAGTGAGAGAGCAGTAGTGAGTATTTGGGAAAACGTAAGAGAGCAGTAGGGGGAGAACACCATGGCTGGTTTCTGGTCTGGTATATACTCCTACACACATTTTCCGCTTGACCAAAAAAAATATACTCCTACACACCATCTCTCTCTCTCTCTCTCTCTCTCTCTCTCTCGTATTTACTCATTTTCTACTCTCTCCCTCTCTACATTTTATTTTAGGATCGATATTTGTATGTATTCAATTTCAACGTATTTTTTTGATTTTCTATATGTTATTTTGTGGTTTTTTTTCACATTTTTCTACTCCTCTTCTCTCTCTCTCTCTCTCTCTATATATATATATATATTGCTGTAAAACTAAAACTCATTGCCGTTTTGTTTTCTACCAGTACATCTCTATTTTTGTTTCCATTATTTTCTGTTTTTTGTTCCCATTTTCTGTCTGTTTCTGGTTTTAGGATTTAGATCTTTGATTTTTGGTGTTTTGTTGAATTTTTTGTGTTATATTATCCCTATATTTGGGGAAAACGTAAGAGAGCAGTAGGGGGAGAACACCATGGCTGGTTTCTGGTCTGGTATATACTCCTACACACCTCTCTCTCTCTCCCTCTCTGTCTCGTATTTACTCATTTTCTACTCTCTCCCTCTCTACATCTTATTTTAGGATCGATGTTTGCATGTATTCAATTTCAACGTATTTTTTTGATTTTCTATATGTTATTTATGTGGGTTTTTTTTTTTCACATTATTCTACTCCTCTTCTCGCGCTCTCTCTCTCTCTCTCTCTCTCTCTCTCTCTCTCTCTCTCTCTCTCTCTATATATATATATATTACTGTAAACTAAAACTCATTTCCGTTTTGTTTTCTACCGGTACATCTCTATTTTTGTTTCCATTATTTCTGTTTTTTGTTCCGATTTTCTGTCTGTTTCTGGTTTTAGGATTTAGATCTTTGATTTTGGTGTTTTGTTGAATATTTTGTGTTATATACAGGCATACGACCCCCCTGGGGAGGATGGCCGTGGCCCCGGGCTGATTACCAACCGCTTCTAGCAGCTGCCCCAGCCGATTTCCCTCCACCGCTCCCTTACCTACCAACCCGAGGCGAGTTTGGCATTCTCAAGGCGCTTGAGAACCTCAACGAAGATATGCAGGCTGAGGCGTTAAGACTGCAAGAGAGAGCCGATGCTGTGATCTCGGCGCTAGCCGAAAATGCTACCGTTCTTGTAGCTTTGAACACCGGAACCATGGTGGCTCAGGGTTCACACCGTCGTCCCTTGGAATGCTCGGCGGGAATAGGTTTTACTGGCTTCTCGACGGCTTCTTTCACCGTCGGCTTCGGCTATGGAGTTTTTGTCGCCTACGGTAAGTTGAAGACTTTGAAACGTGCTGTTGATAATCTCACCGAGCGCCATAAGGAGCTCCTGCAGGATATTGATGCATTTTATGCTGGGTTTCGTGCACGGGATTTGTACATCCGTTCCGATACTCGTTTTGAGGTTCCGGTGGATTCTCAATTCTTGGAATCCACATTTGGGAGGAGGATCCTTGCGTTAGCTGGAATGTGCTCTCCATTAGGTGGATTTTGGAGGCATTATATTTACATGATCGGTGGATTTTCCCTTGGGGCACTTACCCATGGGATCTTGAGCCCCGTTGTTCGGACTTATTTGTCTTGCAGAGGTAAAAACTCCTATCTCTATATTGTAATTATTTTCTGTTAAAATATTTTATAATTATTTTTTGTTGGTTTTCTACAGGAGAAGATGTTAAGCTTGGAGTGATTTGACTGTTGTGTTTGTGGAAGGTGAGGGGTGTCTGCATATTAGCTTAATCTCGTTTCAAACTGGAGTAATACTTTTTTTTTTTTTTTGACAAGTCGAAACTGGAGTAATACTTTATTTAGCAAGGATTAGAGGTTATTTAGGGTTTGTCTTGTTTTGTCTTCTATGTATTTCTTGTAAGTGTTGCTGAATTTGCAAATTAAATTTTTGTCCGGAGGCAATGCAGAAATTTGGTAGGGTACTTGTCTTTGTCTTCAAATTTTATTTAATTGGCTTTTGTTTATAGAGTTGTGAGTACCCAAAGCAACGGAGCCCTCTGAGCTATTGATTTTATGCAATAACGAAAAAACAAACTTACTAAATTTAACCTTCTTTTTGGTAAGGAAGAATTTGGAAATGGAATGAATGAAAAATGGAGGCATGCCTCCTATTTATAGGAAAATTGGTTAGGTCGACAATTCAACACAGAAAATGGGATATCTAACTAACCCTTCAGATCTGTTAATATGCTCTGGGCCTCAGCCAATCTGAACCGGCTAGAACGTGACATGCACAGGTTTTTCCAAAAGAAGTATTTTCAATTATTAAAGGGAATTGATAATGTCAAAACTTTTTTTTATTGCTGCCAAAACCTTTTTGGTTTCTGTCAAAACTCAATGTTAATCTCTCATTGCATAATTTAATTGTCCTCTACTACATTAATTGTTTTACAAAAATGCCCCTTAAAATCCCTTGGGAGTATTTTAATGTTCTTGCAGACATTTTAATAATTCAAATTCAGAGGACTAAACACATCTTTAGAATTCACCTCAAATCGATGGTGTTGATCAACAGCCGTGTCCACATTGTTAAATTCCAAAATCCTCCATGATGTTTAAAAACATAGAAAACAATTTAAAAACACTAAACCAAATCAACCCATTTGTACACGCAAGTTGTAGTAATGTTTAGTAGCATAACATGTGAAAAAGGAAATCCCAAATAAATAACAAGTGCGTAAAAGGCCAGACAGAGTAATCAGTAATGAATACATTCTTTCCTATCCATAGTTCGACTGGTGCCCAGCTTTGCGGAGGGGTGGCAATCTTCACTGTTCTTCGTCACTATCATTGCCGAAAACTGACGCCACGGCTAATTTCGGCTTCTTTGCAGCATTACCGACGGAGTTCTGTTTGACGTGCTGGAAAAGGAACCAGTTAGCTAATCCATCAACCACAAAGCTTAATAACGATATGCCTCCAATTCTATAAAGAACAAATAGTGAAAAGGAGAAGGTAGGCGTAATGACCCGCATTTGTTAACCTGCTAACCATTTGTTTAAACACGTGGCTCAAAAGGTTAATTTCTAGTTATACAGTAGGTGTTCGTGATTCATTATAAATCACTTGAACTTTCTAAGCTTTCCCGATGGGGGATTGCCACATGCCCTTTATGGGCTCTCACAGTAGGTCTTCAATCCCACAAGTAATGAAGGAAAGTGATAGAAGCGCCATGTTTCCTTTTCCCAGGCATCTCCAAATGCATTTTCCAAATCTCAAGGGTTAGAAAAGTATTCATAGGAACTCTATAATATCAGTCTACGCCCGAACATCTTCCACGAAGACAACAAAGCCTCTGGCCCTGGCATCTAATCCCAAGACTGGAACACATGAAGACCCTAACCAATAACCATCTCTTTCCATGCCGCCCTGTCATAGAATTAGGAACCTTATCCAGGTAAATGATATTCTCACTCCAATTTTTCCAAAGATCGGTGCCAAATTTTGTGCTACAGTGTGCATCGGGAACCATTTAAATTCCAACACGATCGACAGAATTCCGAGCGCAAGTAAATTGCGAAAAATATTACTTATACAGCCCTATCTTAAATTGACATTTCGGTGTTATTTCTGATATCTTTCTTCTTACGTTTCCAGACTATATGTCCAATGGTATTTTTGTTAAGGAATTCCATCAAACCAAAATATCACAATGTCTCTCAGGATTCAGCAGAATCCTAAACCATTGGGATCCTCAGTCTCTCAAGATTCAGCAGAATCCTAAACCATGGGGATCCTCAAAGCCTAACGGAAATAGTTAAGAGGGATTTTTTTTTATTTTTTTAAAAATGATCACACAACATGAAAACTGATGGATACCTTGGAGGTGCCACCTTTTGAGGAAAACCCAAACTCTAATGCCTTCCGCTGCTCTTGATCAGCAAGTACAGTAACACTTCTAGTTGCAGCAGAAGCCACAGCAATTCCAGGTTGCTCTGGCTGCTCTTGCTGCTGCAACTGCTGCTTACGGGCATCGGCACTAATTTGTACACGAATATACAAAAAGAGTTAATGACCACTATGGCCAACTAAGTCAACCCAAAAGACGTTCAAATAGACAATCACCAATTCTAAATAAACTAGAAGTGACACAAGAACAAATAGGTGCATCTGAGCAAACTTGGCCATTTCCCTCTCCTGACGTTGCTGTTCTCGTTTCTGCCTGTCGTCACGACTGCTAGTTCCATGCATTTCTCTCATTTCTTTAAAACGCTGCGAGAATGGGTGAAAGCATCCTTTTAACAGTGATACCGAATGTAAGGACACAAAATGTCAACAGAGTTTATTTCTTCTATTCTCAACGAAGGAACATTTACCTTTCTGTGATTGTGGTCATATGAACTCAGGTGCGCTTCAAACTCCACAGCCAATTTTCTGCTCACGTTCTGCTATAACCTGGATTTTCATAATGTGCAGGAGGCAGTAGAAGCCACCAGGTAATAAAAACTGCACGAAATTCTCAAGACCTTCCAAAGTTGTTCCCTTATGCTGTATGCTATAGATGTACGTTACAAGGGGAAAAAAGAAAGTAAAGAATCAAACTCAAAATTATGATGCTTGTATTTGCAACTGGTATTGAAAATTCAGAGTCATACCTCCCGCTTCTTTGCTATCTCCTCCGTTTCCTCTAACTCGATATCAAGTTTTCTTCGCTGGATATTTTCTTCTGCAGTAAAATAATCGTCTTCCTAATGTTTTCCAATCCCTAATTTTGGATCCCTCATACCAGATTTTATTGGCTCAGTTATTCCTAACAACCAATCAGATAAGGAGAAAATCAATACAAGAAACAAGAAAATCAGTTAAAAAATGGAGAAGGCGAGCAAAAATGTCAAAGCCATGGAAAAAGAAATGGTTTTGGTTCCACAGTGGGTGACCCTTTTTCAACCCAAACAAATGAAAGAAAAAGTTCGTCCACTAATAATTTCTTGATCCCCAAAATTATACAGTAGAAAAGAACCTGCCTCCTTTTAGATTTAGTCTCATTGCCTGCAGGGAAGCAAGCCATTGGCTGCACACTGAAACTTGTTAGGTAGTCGTTGATATACACTCTAATTCCCTCTCAACGTAGACTAGATATGCATGTCAACTTATAAGAACTATCAATAAGGACCTTTTCGACATCATGTATCTACAATTACGAAGGCTAAAACATACAAAAGACATATCATCTGATACATGGAACATTATGACATGTTATCACTAGCAGTCTAATTCTCATACCTTGCTCATCCTTCCCAAGACCTTTTGCTTTCCACCCCATCTTCTGGAGAAGCCTAAAGCCAATGTTGGATGATGTCAACTTTGTGTCGAGTGATGCTTGTTCCACATTGTCAAGATCTACATTTTCTGTTGGTCTGTGATTAATTGGAAGACTGAAATCATCATCAAGATCCTCAAGAACAGTCTAATAAGCCTGTGACAAAACAAGCAGGATAAGCATGTCACCATATCGGGATAACTGAATTCCTTCTGAATAAATAATATTATTGATGCATGGAAGCCTCTCTATTGTTTCATCAACAAGAAACACAAACCTTAATTTGCTGCAACCTATGCAGAAATAAGTGACTTCCTAACCTTAACACCTGCTTTGGATTAAAGATCTAGTTCCTTTCCTAGTATGGGTTAGGGTTCCAAACCTGCCCTATCCCTTAAAGCCCTAGGAGAATAGCCGACCGAGAAAGAGACGGATACATTTACACATTTAAA
The DNA here is from genome assembly GCA_019656295.1 of Rhododendron mucronatum var. ripense. Taxonomy (NCBI): domain Eukaryota; kingdom Viridiplantae; phylum Streptophyta; class Magnoliopsida; order Ericales; family Ericaceae; genus Rhododendron; species Rhododendron mucronatum. The sequence goes on along the minus strand of BPLT01000068.1, from coordinate 2,290,194 downwards.
CTGACTTGATGAGGATGACAACCTTGAAATCAAAGCAGCCGCCAATGCGGATTGATGCCACCAAAACGAATGGATCGGAACACTGTTTTGCTCTGGTGGATGTGATGGATCCCGTATAACAAGAGAGCTCTTTACCCTAAAATTCAAACATGTGGGCGTGATGCTATTCTGTGTCGCTATTGTCATGCCTTACTGGGCTCATGGAAGAGGGTCTTTCGAAAGAGTAAGAGGGATAAGGATTCTCGGGCGGAGAAGAGTCATTTCTTTATTTATGCCTGTTAGAACATGTGTGAACGTTGAGTTCCACATCGGAAAAACAGAAAAAGAGTTATACCTTAATATACAATTGGATACTCAAGGTTTAGCCTTTTAAGTGGATATGAGTCATTCAGTATAAATTGGGCCCAAGTAATGTGGACTCTTTACCGTTACTCTCATACAAATTGAGCATTGAGCATGCAGTGGAGGGTCGATGCATAGACAAACTCCCAACAAGTGGTATCAGAGCCAATGGCTGACGAATGGGCTTGCACAGAGAACACTAGGGGAGCGGTATAAAATCCAATGTGACTCCCAATGAAGCAAGGTGGCTCGATGTTGGAGTGCTGGAATGGATGACTTATTATCAATGGAGTTGACTTGTTGGGGAGCACGGTGCTGTCGAATTAATGAGCACATTGGCTCTCAATGGAGTTCTCATCGGGGAGCACAGTGCCAGTGACTAGGCATGTTGGCTCCCAATTGAGATGACTCTGAATCGATGGAGTGGGTGCAGGATAAGCCCAGTTCGGGAGATAGGCTTGGATGCTAGGCTTGGATGCAGAGAGAGATTAAGGCTCAATGTTCGGTTCACACATGAGTGGGAGATTTCTTAGAACATGTGTGAACGTTGAGTCCCGCATCGGATAAACAGAAAAAGAGTTAGACCTTGCCATACAATCGAATGGTTCATTACTTACAAGGCTTAGCCTTTTAAATGAATAAGGGTCATTCAGTGTAAATTGGGTCCAAATAATGTGGTGGACTTTTTGCCGTTACTCACATATAAATTGGGCCTTGAGCACACAATGACGGGTCGATGCAACAGACAAACTCCTAACAATACACAGAAGGTGTTTAAGAGACTGGAGTTTTTTGAAAATCAAACAAGGAATGTTGTGGGCATCATATTCAAAAAGAGTGTGTGTGTGTGTGTTTTTTTGTGGGGGGGGGGGGGGGGGGGGGGGGGGGGGGGTTTGCGCAGTTGGAGGTTTGATTTAGCACCCAAGATTTGTGCGGTTTGGGTTTGATTAGCACCCAAGATTTGTAGCTTAAATCCTCTAATTTGTAGCTTTGATGCATTTAAGTAGTTGTTTTTATCTCATAATGCACGTAAGATATTTTTGTGCGTATTTCAGGAAAACGTGCTAATAAGGCGGTTTTGAATGCCAATGGACATTCCGAGACGTAACCAAGTGTTCAAGTGCCCGACGACACTCATTTCATCGCTATCGGAGCCTAAACGGTGCTATAAGAAGCCTTGAAGAACGGCCGGTGGTCTAACACGACATGGAGTGAGCTAAAGCTCATGAAGCAAGGCAAACACATCAAGGATGGTTCCGAGGACGTCCGTGGGACCACGGCCTTATGGAACACCTCCGCCAAGTCCCGTTGATCAAGAAATCAAGTTTTGGAAGGTGGTCGGGGCATGACAAGGTATGATGGTCCAAGCTGATCCTGTTCTGCAGTTTCTACTCAGAGGTATTGGTACCTCATTTTTGAGGTACCGATACCATCATGCTGATTTTGAAGACAGTTGAGTTGGTACCAATACCTCATTTTTGAGGTACCAGTACCAATGCCTTTCGACCAGCTTTTTGTGCTGAATATTTCAATCTTTCATATATAGAAAGTTTCTACTTTAGGCATGTTTTTGGGATATATTGGGGGCCTTTTTGTCCATTGTAAGGCTGATTTTATAAGCTCTATAAATAGGCTTGTATGCCATTTATGGAGCATAGAGGCCATTAGTTAGTTTTTAGGCCTAAAGTTTTCTAGTTTTTGCTCTAAGTTTCTCCATTGTTGTTCTTAAGCTTTTCAAGTTATTTCCTTCAAGAACTCAAGTAAGTTTATATGTTTTGATGTTTTCTCATGTATTAATATATGTTGTAGCTATGGTATGGATCTTCTTATAAATCAAGTTTATTTTCAGTTTTATCGGTGAATCATGTTTTATATGCTTAACTCTTTTTCTAGTCTTTTTACTATGTGTGAGTAGTATATAGGTTTGGTCCTGGGGTGAGATTTACTCTATGACTTAGTGGTTTAAATGGTTTCTCTTGACTTTAGCTTAATTTCAAGGTTTTGAATGAATTAAACTCGTGATGTCTAGTTTTGATCATGGGGTTGGTGGTTTCTTAGATCAATGAAGTTTATCGCTTTGTGCTACAAACTTGATAATTCTACGTGTGCGAACGATTCTTTTTCGTCTCTCATTTGCGTTAAATGAGTTCAATTTGAATTAGAACCTTGAGTTAAGTTATAAGTAGTCTTCTGCTTTTAATTCTTCTAGTGGAATCCGAACGGTTTCAGTCCACCCTTGAGTTAGATGAAGGAACCATTTGACGGCTAAGTTGTGGGTAAATCAATCCCTTTTGACTCGACCATCTCTAATCTAGTTTAATTCCAAGTTTAATTATTATCATTCAAATCTAATACCAAAGTTGGCCGCTTGAACACCGTAATGCTTACACAACATATAATCCGAATTCGTTTAAGAAGTTTTATCTGTGGGAACAATCCGGTCTTACCGGTTAATATGCTTTCAATGACCTAGCCCTACGCTCGGGGTGTGAACCTTTCTAAGAGTTTAGGTTGCGACGAAGCAGGGTTTTTCTTTTTATCTCACCAACCAACGGAATCGGGGAAATCGGAATGGAGCGTCAACTCCTCTGTCCTAAGAGGTGCACATTACCACTCTTGCTGCCTTGATAAGAGTGGAGGGTTCAGTTGGACACAAAGATTCTGCTCCTTCTCTTGAGAGTGACCTCAGGGAGAGAACCATTCTTGTCTCAGGCACATCTTCTGTGCCCTAAATCACTTCTCCTAAAAAGGGGACTCATTTATGCCTTATTGATGCCAACTGGTCTCTATCTGTTCCTAAGCTTATACCATTATGAGTCATCTTTTATACTAACATTGTGAACTTTAAAATAATTTGCTTTTGATAATATCACTGTGGAGTGTGGATGGCCTTAGGCCCCGTTTCAGAACGGGGATAAGAACTTATTTTTTGTCTAATAATAAGACATGTTCTACAAAAGGGGTTTAAGAATGCAATTTCAAGTTCAAAAATCATTTGTTTATGCAAATAATTTTTCTATCAATATGGATTTTGTTTGATAGATCTCATTAAGATCTTTAATATGATGTAACAAAAAATTGAAAATTATTTTTCATTTACATTATTTTTGAGTTTGAAAATGTGAAATAAACTGTCCTATTTGTGGGGATAAGGATGAATCAATAGAACATCTGATTTTTGAATGCCAATGGGTTCGAGCAGTGTGGTTTGGTTGTAATATCCGTCTTAATCTAAATGTGGTTTGGTTGTAATATCCGTCTTAATCTAAATCAGGTGAACTCTTCTTCGCTTCAGAGGTGGACGTCTCAGGTTGTGGAAAATTTGAAAGGAAAAGAGCTATGTCAGTTCTTAGGTAAGGCAGTAACAGTTGCTTGGTTTATTTGGAAGACCCGTAATGAGTTCATTTTCAACTCTGATCCTATAATTCTTGAGAAAATTGTTAGGAGAGCTCTTCAAAGTCTCTGTAATTTCTCAGAAATTAGGATCCCACCTAGTATCCATATGGATAACCCTTCCTTTGAGTTATTCTCACGGGAGGGCTCCGGATCAGGGATGTTACAAGTTCAATTGCGATGTAGCAGTAATGAGCCAAAGGGGAGAAGCAGCGGTTGTCTCAGTTCTACGGGATTGGAAAGGAGATTTAGTGGACGGAAGAGTTGGCAGAACATCGGTAACCAGCCCGTTATAGGGGGAACTGCTTGCTATTCGGCTGGCTTGCGAAATGGCTGGAGCACTTGGGATTTCTAATGCTTGCATCGAATCGGATAACCAACAAGCTGTCAAGTTAAGTGTGTCTGAGTTGGTTCCGCCTTGGGAGGTGATGTCTTTAGTCTCGGATATCAGGCAGTTTAGGCAATATGCTGGGCTGAGTTTTTCTTGGGTGAAGAGGACTGGTAATCAGCTAGCTCATATTGTAGCCACTAAGGCAATTAGGAATTTGCTTCCTTTAAGTTGGGTGGCTGCGCCACCGTCGTTTATTTCTTCTGTAGTTAGCAGAGAGTCCCCTCCTTTTATGTAACCTTGTTGGCACAGTTTGATGATAAAAAAAAAAACTGCTTATTTGAGTTTTATGAAACAACCCTTCTTATCTTTGTTTGAAAAGTTCTAAAATAAGTACTTATAAAATAAGAAGGTTTCTAGAACGGGATCTTAGGGTTACAACTTACAAGATTGTTTGTCTGAGTATAAAATTGTCACATTTAACAAATTTTTACTCCTTGCATGTTAGTACTACTTTGTTTATACTGGTTTTATGCTATTCAAAACGAACGGTATGTTTGTGGTGCCACATCATGTAAACTAAACTAGTTTACGGGGGCGGGATCGAAATTTATGACGAGATTCATACTAACTTCGGTTTATGTAAGAAAAATTATCATTTTAAATTTTAATGGTTTGCAAAATCTTATTTAATTTTTCCATAATTTCATTCAAATTGTAAATATACTCACCTAAGGTACCTTGAGGCTTGAACCTCTTGTGTAAACTTCCTCAAGACAACGAGTGGATCAACGACACCATTTTTAAAGATTGCAGTTGGAGGTGGCTAGATGAATTGTTGGAGGATGAAGAATCACTGTCCGTGAGGGAAGTAGTTGAAAGTAGTGACCGATAATGGTGGGTGGTTGTCGAATGGCTCGTTGGAATTGGTTGAAGTTGTCGCCTTGTCGGGGTGTCGCAGGATGTGGTGGCTTGAAAAGGTGACACATGATGGTGGTGGTGGCATGGTGAGGGGTGGTATTGGGACCATGGGTGGTTTGCCGGTCAATTAGCAAAAATATTTTCCTTAGCTCAACAATATAGGACCTGAACCCAAAGGGTTTGATTTGCCGGTCAATTAATGCCTTAAATTTAATGGTTTGCTCTATTTTAAGGGTTTAATACGAGTTCAAAACTTTGTCCCCGATAGTTTGCTTGCTCTCGAAAGATGGGATTGATATTCCAAGAATTATTGAAAATGCACGTAATGTAAGCCTGAGATATCTATTCTAAAATATAAAAGGGAGAGCATCCTTTAGTGAGGACATCCTTTGAAGCTGGCTCACATTTTCCTTTTCCAAAATTGCCACAAACAAACAAAAGAATTTACTTTTAAAAGTACCATACCCACCTATTAACTGTAAGGCTAGAAAAGTAAAAATATGGACAAAGTATCCACTACCCATGTTCAACTTTGTGCAACTGCACATCTCCGTTGCGGATAAAAAAATAAACCACACTTTGAGAGTAATGAGTAGAGAGAAATAAATAGAAAAAATTTATTAAAGTCTCTGCTTAGAAAATTTGAATCTCCCAAACGAACAAGGTCTTAATTTCTTAATTGTCTCCTCCTGTAGAATAAATTCTGAAAATCCCCATGGTTCCCAAGGCTTTGAACATCCCTCCAATGCTTCATACAAAATTCCAGAAGTGGGTATACTGAGAATACCTTTTACATTCCCCTTATTGTCACTTTAAGGCTTTGTTTGGTTTTAAGGTAAAGTGAGGGAAACAAAATGAGAGAGAAATTGGAGAGAAAATCTATTATTTACAAAACTTAAATTCTTTTACTACTTTCTCTCCAATCCAAACAATTGGAGGAAAAAGTTTTAACTTTTTTTTCTTTTCTTTTCTTTCACTTTCCCTTAGTTCCAAACAGAGACTAAACCTTCTGTAAATGTACGCATCTATTTCTTCCATCCCCACCACAGCAAATACAAGTATAAAATGCCGTATCTATTTTTCCTTACGAAGGTGCTTCACTTCCAGGAACGGTGAGGCAATTTGGCATACGTTCTAGTGATGGTGCGGCAATTGACTTTCCATCGTGACTGCCCTGATCGCACTCTCTGTTGTGGCATTTATTGTTTCGATTGCGATACTATTCCGAGGACAGTAGTTTCGTTTGTTCTTAATTGTATATATACAAGGTGTGTTAAATGTTTGTACAAGTAAGCACGACTTCGATGTTGGGTTGAGAAGGGACACTACGGGGCCCTTTGGTTGTTTTTGATGTTTAAGTTGAATTACCAATTGAGTTCAATAGAAAAAAATTGAATTCACCATTATTAGATTAAGTTTCTTTGTCCTCTATTGTCATTCTCTCTATCAAGCGCAAACACTCTGTTTGAATAGGTCAATCTACGTATTCCTTAGGAGTATCATATATGCTTCTTGATCTGTTAGGAAATTCTATTTTGTGTTTGTCTAATGAATTTTAGTAGGATATTAATTCACAACTCATTTGCGAAATTTGATAAAAAGACTATTTAAGTATTAGGCGGAGGCGATGCTGGTGGAAGTAAGACATTAATTAGTACTAGAGGCCGGAGCATGTGATGTGTGTGCAAGTTAAATTTGAATAATTTCACTTTAAAAATGAAACGCCATTAATAAAAAAAATAGAGCGCAAATATCAATTTCCGTCAAATTTTTGTTAAATTTGGATCAAACAAAAAGCAATAACATTAGAGCTTACACACGTATCGCACGTGCTTCAACCTCTTTTCAAATTATGGGACATGAAGTGGTGCCCTTAATTTAAACAAAAAGTTGAATTCGGGAACCATCCGATCCAATGACCAGACCAGACGAGGATCCTTCAAATTGTCAATATTCAACATGAAATTTCCTGGTGCCTTCCTCGTTATCGGTTTTCATTATTGTACCCAGTCTAGTAACCCCACGCGCCCCTTCCTTGCGACTAGAGTGCAATTTTTTCTGACAAAATAATCATTTGCTATTCAACACCTCAAATCTATTCTTAAGCCATTCACAGTGGTATAATTAAAAATGAATAACTAGAAATTGATATTTCAGCTTTTGATTATTTATTTAAGAGATTGTTAAGTTTAACAATGTTGAGATCCACAATGATTACTTCTAATCCATAACCAAAAAAAAAGATCCACTAGAATTTCACTTTCTCTCCCCTCTGTTTCTCTCTATTCACTTCCCTCCATTACTTTTTTTTTTTTGAAAAAAATATATGGATTCCCCTTTTTAATTTTGTAGAAAAAATCGATGACTTCCTTCCCAACTATTATGAATTTTTTTGGATGATCGAGAGATATGAACTTCACTTTTAGAGGGAAAAAATAAAATCAGTTTGTGGGTGAAGAGAAGAAGATATAGGACGGGAGAAAAAGAGAATAAGAAAATACCAGTTGAAACACATGTGTATCCAAATTTTGGAACCAATTAACTTATATGAGGTGGGTTCAACAAATTTTGATTATTGAAAAAGGTTGCTAATTTTGGTTATCCAAAACCCAATATTTGATTATTTCTAAGGATGTAGCTAATTTTGATTATACCATTATGAGTCATCTTTTGCATCAATATTGTTAATTTTAAAAATAATTGGTTTTGATTATATCACCGTGGATGGCCTTATGAATGCTTTATATTTTTGGGGGAAAAATACTTTTAAAATTATTTTAAATGAGTACCGTATTTGATTTGCATAGTTCCTAAATTGTTACAAAAATTGTTATGATTGCATTTGTTATCAAGCCGAGAAATAACTAAAAACAAATACGGTAGGCAATTTCCAACAACTTGTTTCCCATGGTGGCGGTTAGTCGCTAGTTTTTCTGGCGTCAATCAATTGTTTTTGTGATTGACGGGGTGTTTTGTTAGCCGTAAAAAGTGGCACAAGTTTGTAGCGAGAATAACAAGCCAAATCGAGGAAGTTAATGGTGATTGGCAGAACCTAGTGGTGGTCGGTGATGGATCTGATGGTGATGACAAATCGAAAGAGAGAGACTTGATCAGTGGTGGACGGTGATGACTGATGAGGAGCGATGATAGTGGCAGTGGATAATTGAACTCTTAAAGTTTGAGCAAAGGGCTGGAAATGCTCATTTTAAAGGATGATGCTTGTAATGAATTTGGTTATACTGGTTTTGTTATGTCAAAAGTTACGGTGTCTCCAAAATGACCGGGGACACCGAAGTCATTCCCCATTCTAAATGGAGTTTTCATTCAAATTTTTATTTCAATGAGTAAAATTTCAGTTAGGATTTTATTTACCAAAAAATAAATAAATCCTAGTCAGGGTTGAATTACTCTTAATCCGTATTCAAGTAGATTAATGTATGTGGATAGATGCTTATAACAAGGGGCGGCTATTCACAGCCCCGTATTTTTTCACCTAGTCTGTTAAAAATTTTCAATAATACTCGACAGTTGGTTATTAAAATTGAGATACATTTTCAGTACATAATAACCGAAATATAATATTTTTTTCAACAGCTATTTACTGAAAAATGTATGTTCGACAGTTGTTTACCGAATATTGAACATGTTAAAGACATGTAATTACCGAAATATAATCTTGTTTTCAACATTTATTTACCAAAATGTTATGTATAATTTTCAACAACTATTTACCGAAATTTAGTGGGTTAAGGGAGAAAATACGGAGTTGCGAATAGTCGCCCCCTTATAAAAAAAAAGTATGTGGTTAGATACAATAAAAACTTTAAATAATCAAATTAGAAAACGAGTTTAAATTAATTAATTTTAGCGTCCATTGGAGTACTTCTTCAGTAGTACTTGGCACTTGTCAAAGTGCGCGTGGCCTTGCGGCTAGAAAAACCCCTCTCTTTCTCTCTCTCTCTCTCTCTCTCTCCAAATTTATTCGGTTGCAGACAAAAGTAAAAGAGTACAGTACTGTGTATCAAATCCGTATTTCTCTCCATAAATATACATCCCTATGGACCCTATCCTGCACGCTATTCATATTTTCCACACTCTGAAAAAGCATCTACCAGCATTTCTTCTCCTACTTTCTCAACTCGCTGTAGCAAGCATTTGATCCTGCTTTCTCCAACCCATCAATCCAAGGTTTGATCTCTGAATCTTTTACGATCATCGTTCAGTTATCCTAACGAACAATTTTACTAATGATTATCTGGCGTAGTAAACTGGAAATTAAGCTTGTTCCCTTTAATTTCTGTTTGTACTCCATTTATAACACCCTTGTCAGCTCCCCTTATCAGTGGTAACTTTCTTTCGTACTTTTGGCTTGCATATCATCTGGGAATGGGATTTAGTGGGATTTCTCGATAGTTCCATATGCCCATGTAGTATGATTTGATTGTTCAAACATGGTTTTCATATATTTATTTATGTATATCTAAGATTTTTTTTTTTGAACGTCTTGCTTCAGCATCACCTGTGATGTAAAGGGATTTATTGTCCTTTCAGATACCCACATACTAATATTCTTTTTGGATGTGCACGAGTTGTGCAATGGTTGAATTCTTCTGCTTTTATGTATCATCATTTTATCGAACCACGACAGAATGGTTTTAGCCCCTAATACTGCATCTGCTGTTGAAAGTTTTTGAATGAGTGTGTACATACAGTGTAGAAACATAGACCTTTTTTATTAGTCCGGCTAACCGCTGATGAGGGGAATCAGGGGATACACACACACACACACACACACACATATATATATATATATATATATTCCAAAGGTATTGTATATCCCATGTTTTTTCAGATGAGATTGTCGATCCTATAAGTAATCCCTCAGCATCCCAACGCCTGAATGCGTCCCCCCCGGTATTTTAAAAGATATCCCCTGTTTATTCTGGCTAATCCAACGGGCCCATAGTTCCTGTGAAGCCACTTTGATCACGAGTTCTATCTTCTCGTCAATTACTTAGGGGACTCATGAATTCAATAAGAGATTTCTAGTCCAACTGCAGTAAGCACCTCTTGGTATTTAGTGGCTCTTCATAGAATTACCTTGTGTTGGTCTATATTTTGAAACGGATGCCTCTACTTTCAGACAACATTATGATAGAAAAGAAAACTGTAAAAACTAAAGCCAACTGGAAAAGACCCAAAACGGGTTATAAATTTTGCATAGTTAGCGTTTTAAATCACCAACCTTTTTCCGAAGTGAGTAACCATATTCTAATTTAGTGAACTCGGTGCTGGTGTTTTCGTAACATTTAGGAGGTGAAGTGGTGAACTGAGAGCTTTGTGGTTCATTTAGGGTTGCATGTTAAACAAGGTGATGATTTTGTTTGTAAAAGACTCGCAAAAATGTATAAGTTACATATAAACATGATTATTGCTTACTTAATTCGGCTAAGAAAATAAGCTTGCTGTTACCTCGTAACTAGGGGTTTTGTGCAACATCTTCTTCATTCTTCTGTGTAGCAAATAAGTCTGAAATTTGAAGTCTCTTGTCAGGCTGGATTATCAAATCTATGATTATGAGGACCCCTTTTTTTTTTTGGGTAGTATTTGTTTACTTTTATTTTGAGTCTAGCATCAATATTTCACAGCTTTCTTTCTATTTTCCAGAATTTCTTGCTTTTGATGCATGCCCAGGGTCCCTTGAACTTGCCTTCTGTTATTATCTGGACAGGGAATTCTATAAGATGACGCACAACTATCTTTTGGGGGCTCTCTGTATTCTTGTTTTGACATGCTCTTTAGTTCCCGCTTCCTCTGATGGTTTAGTGAGAGTTGGTTTGAAGAAGAGACCCTTAGATCTTCATGGCATTGAGGCTGCCAAGATGGCAAGACTGCATGGTGAACAAGGGAAGGGTTTAAATAGCATGCGCCATGATGAATCTGATCTCGATATATTATCTCTGAAGAATTATATGGATGCCCAATATTATGGAGAGATTAGCGTGGGGTCGCCCCCACAGAAATTCACTGTCATATTTGATACTGGCAGTTCCAATCTCTGGATTCCCTCGTCAAAGTGCATTTTTTCTGTGAGTGCTTGAAGTTTAGTTTTGCTAACTCGTGGTTTCTTTCTTATTAGCATAAGCAAAAAATGATACTCACACAACAATCCAAACACAACCTCTCACATACATGTGGGCTCCACACACACTACTATGTGTGGGCCACAAATGTTTGTGGAATGTTGTGTAAGTTGTTGTGTTTGGATTGTTGTGTGAGTAGCATTGTTGTTGGAATAAGTATAACTAATTAATGAAAATTAATTGCAGATTGCTTGCTTATTCCATCCTAAGTACAAGCACAAGAACTCCAAAACATATCAAGAAATTGGTAAATTTGTCATCCTATTGTCTTTAGTTTCAAATTGTTGATTAATGTTTGGTCTGGACATTATTGAGTCCCAACCCGCAATTTTGTCTGACACAAGAAATTCCCGACCTTCCTGATCAGTTTTTGCTCAAATTGCTTTTATTGATATTTGTAACTCAGGCAAATCTTGTGCAATACACTATGGGTCTGGATCAGTTTCTGGCTTCCTTAGTCAAGATAACGTTGAAGTGGGCAATCTTGTGGTCCACAATCAAGTGAGCTCTTTTATTTTTTATTTTTGAAGCTCTAATGTTAATTTTTAATTTTTTTGGCTCTGCTTTTAGCTAAACACATGTGCTTAACTTTTTCAGGTTTTCATGGAGGCTACAAGAGAAGGAAGTCTTACATTTGTTGTGGGAAAGTTTGATGGAATACTTGGCCTTGGCTTCCAGGAAATTTCAGTCGGGGATGTAGTGCCAGTCTGGTATTATTTTGCAACTTTTGCCACTTCTATGTTTTATGACTTGTGAGAACAGTTCAACCGCTCAATCTTCTGTATTTTAGTGTCTTATAGACACATTCTTGATGAAACTGCAGGTATAATATGATGGAACAAGGTCTTGTGCAAGAGGACGTCTTCTCTTTTTGGCTTAATAGGGATCAGTATGCAAAAGACGGTGGGGAGCTTGTTTTTGGTGGCGTTGATGAAAAGCACTTCAAGGGGAAGCATACCTATGTTCCCGTCACTCAAAAAGGTTACTGGCAGGTGGGTGAAGATTAATGTTTCCAACACCCTTTGTTCTACTTCATTAGGTGTTTTATTTGATTTTTGCAAAGAGGAGAAAATTGATTTCTTTGTCTTCCTTGTTTTTTCAGTTTCAAATGGATGATTTTCTCATTGGAAACCTTTCAACAGGTGATTTTTTTGGTGATACATATGTAAACCAAGTGTTAGAATTTAACTGTGCGAAGGACTAAGAATTATGTGCCTTTCTATATTTTTTCCAGGTTTTTGTGAGGGTGGATGTGCTGCTATTGTGGATTCTGGAACATCTTTGCTTGCTGGTCCAACTGTCAGTGTTTCTTTCCTTTTGACAACTGATTTGTCCCTAAAAATGAAAAATAGTACTGCACTTTATGGTCACGAAAATCCTCACTAAGTTGGTATTGATTTATCATCTCTATGCTTACGCCCTTTCTTTTAAGTGTAATATTTCTAAATACGCCCATTGACTGCAGACTGTCGTCACCCAAATCAACCATGCCATTGGAGCCCAAGGAGTAGTGAGCATGGAATGCAAACTGGTGGTCTCTGACTATGGAGAAATGATATGGGAGCTTTTGCTAGCGGGGGTTTGTCATTTCTGAAGAGTCTGGTTACCCTATTTACTTCTTTAAGTTTAAGCTGCAGGTCTTAAGCGGTTTAAGTTGATCTCCAGGTACAGCCTGACAAAGTATGTTCACAAGTGGGTCTTTGCTTTTTCAACGGGTCCGGATTAGAAAGGTTAGGAAGTCTCTATTGCCTTACTAAATTGCATTTTTTCTATAGTTCATTCTAGTCTCCTTGGAGACTTCAAAGCACTCGGTCGAGTGGAGTATTGTGTAGCCAAAGAAAATGTTAGGTTGTGCAACTGGTGTTTTCTCTCGTACTCTGGTTCACTTTCCTCGCGTGCTTCCATTCGTGGGAGCACGTTTTGTAAAATGAATTGTTTCTAGTGCTTTATTCCTGGGTTTTGAGCAAACACTTAAGTCAAGGTTTCAGCTGAGCTTTGTTTAGGGAGGTATCTATTTCCTCTGACTCTGAGAAAACCTTTTTACTCATGATTTAGTTTGTTTGGTTTGGATTTTAAGGGAGGTTTTTTGGAGTAATGAGTGGAGAGAGATAGAGATAGTTTATTGGGGACCGTCTGCACAGAAAGAGAGGTTGGTTTTTGAGACCCAAAACAAACATAGTTGTGTTCCTCTCTCTATCTATTCGTCGATGATTCTGCGGTCTCTGTGCTTGGAACTTGTGGCTAAAAATGAACTTGAGGTGATGCTTCACTCTTTGCAGTGCTAATATCAAGATGGTGGTTGAAGAAGAAAACAAGGAGAAAGCTCCCCCTGGTGATGACCTTGTATGCACTGCTTGTGAGATGCTTGTTGTTTGGATCCGGAACCAGCTGAAACATCAGGAAACAAAGGAGAGAGTGCTTGATTATGTGAATCAGGTTATTTATCACCCAAATGCAACATCTATGTTTCCCAATCGGCGCTTATCTATTGCGTTTAGACGTAATATTTTCCTGTTTAACAGCTCTGCGACAGTCTGCCCAGTCCGATGGGAGAATCAGTAATCGACTGCAATAGCCTGTCGAAGATGCCAAATGTTACATTCACTATTGGAAGTAGAGATTTTACCCTCACCCCTGAGCAGGTCTGATTATAGAACTTTTCTTGAAGCTTTTATTTACAGAATCTTTAGCGGTCCGGTTTCTTGTTGTCTATTATGCTTTCCTTACCTAAATACATTTATGTTGATAGATTTTGAATCTTGGGAAACCTGGATCAGGGTTGATCAACATATTTAGAGTTCGTATGGAAAATTTTATATTTTAGACACGACACGAGATCCTTTGTTCCCATGTCCGAATGCACTTTGGAGTCATAGCTGCATGATCTTGCCTTGAGATTTCGGTATTAATGGAATCATGCTGATGGAAGTGCATTAGGGACGGGGAAATGCTTCTCTGTAAAGCATCGCGTAGAGATGCTCTTTTAGTCATACTGTGGTTGTATAAGCCGTAGTTATACGGTGGGGGGTAATACTCGAGAGTCGAGATTAATAATGTAGAGTGGTTGGTAGGTAGAGGACTCTTTTGAATGAGTAGATCTACCCTAGAAGTGTAAAGGAAATAGCTAAACGGAGGCACGAAAGGTTTTATCTTCTTGCTTAGCAATTGGTATTTCCCTTGTTCATACTAATTTCTCAATTTGTATTTTTATCTTTTGCTCAGTAATTTCTCAATCTTTTAACTCAGTGACTGCTTGATTTATTCCAGTATATTCTGAAAACTGAAGAAGGCCCGACTTCTGTCTGCCTCAGTGGCTTTATTGCTTTGGATGTGCCTCCACCTCGTGGTCCTCTGTGGTACGTTCTCTTGAATCTACTAGCCTTCATTTAATCTGCAACCGTGAAAATTAAAGGAAAATAAAAATCATTAATATCTTTGACATGATGTCTTTGTTGGTGGTTTTGAAAAACAGTTTGCCACAACCATAGTTGTTAAAAATCTATGATACATGATACGTATCCTACGATTTGTATCGTATATGTATCCTACCCTGTATCCTTTTGGTATAGAAATCTTACGATACGACCGCGTATCCTACGATTTATACATATATTCTAATTTGGCACATATCCTACAATTACTTATTGAGGAAAAATTGGACCTTATTTTAGGAAGAGGAAGCCCAAATGTATTTATCGCACCTTTGAAACCATTTAATAGAAATTCAACTTCAATGTAGGACTTGTATAGAAGAAAAATCATACTTCGATTTTGAAAATAGAAAACCTTAATGTAATAGACCCCAGTTTTTTTTTTGCCAAAAGGATAGCTGTTTCCATTGATAAACTGAATAATGTGAAAACAATCAAAAAGCATGTCCATCCTTTGCCAAAGGCTCCAGTTGAGATACTTGAAATTTCACATCTTAAATCTTTTTTTTTTAAAAGTAAACATAGTTGGTGTTATTATGTGTATCTACTTTTTAATTGTATGTTTATTATGATTAATGTTGTTAAATCATAAACTAAATTTAGTATTTTTGCACAATAAAGTTAAGTCCAAACAAGTCTAATTGACAAAGCTCCAATTGTCAAAACCCAATATGAAAGATATTATTGAAGAAGATATAGTAAATATCTAGTTTTTAGAGCATCAACAGTAGAATACACAAATGTGAATAATCAAAACATGCCACATTAGATTTTGATTATCCATTTAGAATCTATTTAGAGGTTGCTAAAGTTAGCAATGTCAAATTCCACATTGGTTATTTTTTGCCCATAATCAAAACCAATGGGCCTTCCAAACTTTTCCCTTCATTTCATGCATATTTTTCGAAAAAGCGGTTTTTGAAGGGAAAAAAAAAACAATTTATGTTAGAAACAGTTCAAAAAAAATAGTTTTTCGAATCAAAAAACAGTTTTTCAAAACACACGCACACTTTGTTCACTTAAAAATTGTAAATACAATTTTGAAAGAATTGTATTTACACAAATAATTTTGAAATTTTAAAAACTATAAATACAGTTTTTTAAAAACAGATTTTGTGTAAAAAAACAGTTTTCTATAAAAGAGTTTTGAAATTTCAAAAATAGTTTTTTGAAAAAACACTTTATTTACTTACAGTTTTTAAAATTTTTGAAAACATTGTTTTTTGTAAAAAAATATAAGTTTCTGAAAAAAAAGAGAAAAAAATCTGAAAGTTACAGTTTGTTAAAATTATTTTTTGAAAACATTGTTGAGAGAGAGAATGGAATAGAGAAGGTTTTTGTGTAATATCGGTGGATTTGATTGAGAGATAAAATTTGATTATTTACAAAATATTGCTAGCTTTGATTATTGAAGAGCCAAAATTTGATGAGTTGTTAAGAAGTTGCTAAGTTTGGTTATTCCAATGTGAGCACTTTTTTATCCAACATTGCTAACTTTAACAATTTTTGTTTTGCTTATTCCACTGTGGATGCTCTTAGAAACTCTAAAATATCTAGCTCTAAAAGTTCTAAAATATCTTGTGAAATATCAAATTTTTTGTAAGAATTAGTGACATGTATAATTCTAGAATTACCTATGAATATCAAATTTTTTGTGAGAATTAGTCATATGTATAATTCTAGAATTACCTCAGTTTATCTTATATGAAAATAATCTTTGTACTAGAGACTTGGTGAAGTAGTATATATAGGGATAGGTTCTAGCCATTTTGTACCAAGTCAAAAAAAAGCTTGAGTTCAAGTGTAATACAAATACTCCCTCCCCCACTCTTGTCTGTAGTATTCTCCCCTTAGTAGCACGAAGCGGGAGCGGGAGCGGGAGCGGGAGCGCGGGAGCGGGAGCGCGGGAGCGGAGGCACCTAGAAGCTCCTAAGGTTGGGAGCGCCTAAGAAGCGTATATAGATTTCATACAAATACGTATATAAAGTATCTTTAAATACTTAACCATTGAAGGAAAAGTGATTACTTATGAGAATTTTCATGATCTTAAAGGGTACTTATAGGAAGTTAGATATTTTCAATTTGCCAAACTTCTTGAGTGATAAGATTTTCATATTTTTATTTCCACAATGGCATTCCTCCCTTAAGAATAAGAGAATAGTTGCCTTAACCACCCAAATAAGCTCCCATGTTAGTTGGGAGCGAGCTCCCGTCTCAAGGGGAGCGAGCTCCCGTCAAGCTCCCATCTTGGGAGCGCCGATTCGCGCTCCCGTCTTGGGAGCGCACCCATTTTAGAAGAATCCTGCTACTAAGATTCTCCCTTTTCTAAAAAGCTTGTCCAATTAAACAATAGAAATTCATACTCTTCCAACAATCGAAACTCATACTCTTCCAACAAACGTATCTTATTCCGATATTCATAAGTCTTTTGGTGAATAAAGCTACGCCTCTGTGGTATGCAGGATTCTTGGAGATGTATTCATGGGGGCCTATCATACTGTGTTCGACTATGGTAACCTCCAAGTGGGTTTTGCAGAAGCTGTCTAGCAACTCAATCCATCTCCAAAGCGTATCTAGAAATTGGCAGTTTCTTGTAAGAAAGTTTGGAATGCCGTAGTAAATGTAATGTGTTGTAGATGCCTAGTGAATTGTGATGATTTATCTATATGCGTCTATTCATAATGAGCTGGTTCTGCATGCAAGTGTATGTTGGTTTGTAATTTCTTTGACCCATCGGTGGTATAGAAATTCTAGTTGATGCAGTTCACATGGAGTCTCTCTTTGGGCGTAGGTTGGGAGTTGTTTTTGACGAAACTGATGCATCAGATGACTTTATTATAAAGAAGTACTTTGATATGGTCACTTGGTCCATAGTGGCAGTGGCAACCGTTGCAGTTGGCAGCTTTGCCACATCTCTAGACTCTTATTTTGCAGGTAAATTTTGAAGGATGCGTTCTGCAAGTTTTCAGCAACTACTAGTAACTGATTTGATTTGTTTTTGTTTTTTTGTATTTTTGTTGTGGGTTGTTCTGGTTTTTATGTATTCTAGTTTCCATGGAATTTTTAAGTTGGAATTTTGGTTTTGGAGGTTTTGGTATTGTGATGCTTTCATTGGTATGAATGAATGAGATGTGCGATAAAGTTAGTATTTAATCTCGTTTCAAACTACTATTTAGCGAAGATTAGAGATTTTGTGCAAAGTGATATGGTAATATTGTGATTTTCTCACTTGTATGGATGAGAAAGGCCTTCAGTTTCACATTTTACCGCAGGATTTTATTTAGTGTCTCTCTTTTTTAGTCTTTTATGTATTTCTTGTGTTGTTGGACGTGCAAATTAAATTTCTGTTTGGAGGCAATGAAGAAATTTGGTAGGGTAATTGTCTCTGTCTTCAAATTTTATTTCATTGTCTTTTGTTTATGGGGTTGTAAGTCAAAGCAACGGAGTCTACCCCGCCCATGTCCAAGCCCTCCGAGCCATTGATTCTATGCAATAACAAAAAAACAAACTTGTTAAAGTTAATCATCTATTATAGGAAACTTAGAAACTACAAAGAAAATTGGATGGGTTAACAATTCAACACAGAGAAATTAGATTACTATACTAACCCTTCAGATCTCTTAGTATGCCTTGGGCCCTGGCCAATCTGAATCGGCTAGAACGTGACATGCACATGTTTTCCACAAGAAGCTTTTCCAATTTTTACAATTTTTAAAAACTAATTGACTATTGTTGCCAGAAAACTGTTTGAAAAATCTTTAATGGATCCCCATCAACTCTTTTCTGATGATGAACCTCCCGAAAAAGAGTCGGAAGTTTCCCATGCCTTTTCTCAATAAGAAATTGCACCGTACTCCAAATTATTATTATTATTTTTGTGGTTTGTAGAAGAATGAGGAGAGACAACTACAACGACATGGTCAGAGTTACATTTGAACACAAGACAGAGATATGCTATAACCGGCAGTCCATGGAAGGTCCGTGACTCTAACAGGATAGGTCTGAGATGAAGTTTATTGGACTAGAGGCTGGTTCAGGGATGGCATACCTTGTAGGAGTACCAAAACTCAACATATATAGAGGATACTGAAATATTAAATATAGCTTGCTCTAACTCAATACGGTAATATTATGTATAGCTTTCTCCCGTCTTTTGTTGCTTAAGACATTCTGATGTGGGCCCATTCTACTTGCATTTTGACAGGGAGGACTCTTTACAGAGCATACCTTGCTAAAAGAGAGGAGAGGCGACAAGAAGCCTTCATAAAGTAGGGCAGGGCCAAAGACGATAGCGGTCTCACCCTAGCTCTCTCACTGGGGGGGGGGGGGGGGGGGGGGGGGGGGGGGGGGGGGGGGGTTGGGGTTACTGACGACACTACAACTTTTTCCTAATCAGTCGCTGATAAAAAGTTGAATTAGAAAAAGAAGGCAGCCATGCCCTAGGATGCATAGTTATACGTTGACGTTGCATACCCTGGGAGGGGGTTGTCGATTTGAAGAGAGAACTCCTCAGAGAGGGGAAGTCCTCTGCTCTTTTCCTTTTCGGCTGATGGCTATTTCAAATTCAAGTGCCACTTATCCTAACACAACTCGGGCTAATCCAGCCCCAGCATAGCTAGACCTGGTGAAAGCAATCAAGCCAAATCAACACTTATTCCTTCAATGGCAAGAGCTGCAGATGAAATAGCAATGGTTATGCCGACATTTCCCCTTTATCTTATTTATTCCGATTTGGATTCCCGGTTAGGACTCTTTAAGAAGAAGCAGTGAAGGAACCAGAGAGAGAATTTAAGAATGCAGTCACGTGCCTTACAACATTAGGGCTTCTAGACTGGCTATTGAAAGGTACGAATTCAAAAGCCGAGGGCAGCAAAGATGGCAATTCCAGTGGAGGAAGGGTGCTCGTACCCGTGCTCGAGTCAATAAGGCTGACGCTCGTTTAAGACTCCAGTCATTAATTACTCGTCCTTTCTCAATTCAGTGATTGAGTCTTGTCCTTGCCATGCTCAGATGGATGATAGCAATCGATTCAGTGATTGAGTCTTGTCCTTGCCATGCTCAGATGGATGAGTCTTGCTATCGTACTTCATACTTGAGTTTTTCAAGAATATATGAAGACCTTCCTTCAAATCAACATGCTCTCTTAAGCCAATGCTCTCACTTACAAGCCTATATGCTCGGTTGGTATGCTCTATAGTCAATACACTCGCTCAAGGCCATGCAAGCTATCAGTTCGATCAAAGAATGAAAGGCATTCTTCTGAAAGAAAGTTAATGTAGCATAACATGTGAAAAAGTAAATCTCAAATAAATAACAAGTGCGTAAAAGGCCAGACAGAGTAATGAATCTTGACGTTATAAGGAAAATAATGATGGAAAAGAAGAAGAAAGCAAGGGAAAGTCCTCCTAAGTTACAACATTCTTTTCTATCCATAGTTCAACTGGTGCCCAGCTTAAGGGGGGGCTCACTATTCTTCGTCACTATCATTGCCAAAAACTGACGCCACCGCTACTTTCGGCTTCTTTGCAGCATTACCAACCAAGTTCTGTTTCACATGCAGGAAAAGGAACCAGTTAGCTAATCCAGCTTAATAATGATATGCCTCCAATTCTATAAAGAACAAATAGTGAAAAAGAGAAGGTAGGTCTTCAATCCCACAAGTTACAAAATGAAAGTGAAAGAAACGCCACGTTTTTTCCAGGCATATCCAAATGCACTTTCCAAATCTGAAGGGTTCGAAAAGTATTCATAGGAACTCTATAATATCAGTCTATGCCCGAACATATTCCACCAAGACAACAAAGCCTCTGGCCATGGCATCTAATCCCAAGATTGGAACACATGAAGACCCTAACCAATAATCATCTCTTTCCATGCCACCAGGCTATAGAATAAGGCCCCTTATCCAGGTAAATGATATTCTCACTCCAATTTTTCCAAAGATGGATGTCAAATTTTGTGTTACAGTGTGCATCGGGAACCATTTTTAAATTCCAACATGAACGACCGAATTACAAGTGCAAGTAAATTGGGAATAATATAAATATACAACCCTCTCTTAAATTGACATTTCAGTGTTATTTCTGATATCTTTCATCTTACATTTCCAGACTATATATCCAATGGCGTTTTTTTGTTAGGGAATTCCATCAAACCGAAATATGACAATGTCTCAGGATTCAGCAGAATCCTAACCATGGGATCCTCAAAGCCTAACGGACCATGGGATCCTCAAAGCCTAATGGAAATAGTTAAGAGAGACTTTTTTTTTTAAAAAAAATGAGCGCAAACATGAAAACTAAGGGATACCTTGGAGGTGCCACCTTTTGAGGAAAAACCAAACTTTAATGCCTTCCGTTGCTCTTGATCAGCAAGTACAGTAGCACTTCTAGTTGCGGCAGAAGCCACGGCAATTCCAGGTTGCTCTGGCTGCTCTTGCTGCTGCAACTGCTGCTTACGGGCATCGGCACTAATTTGTACACGAATAGACAAAAAGAGTTAATGACCACTATGGCCAACTAAGTCAACCCAAAAGACATTCAAACAGACAATCACCAATTCTTAATTAATTAGAAGTGACATAAGAACAAATAGGTACATCTGAGCAAACTTGGCTATTTCCCTCTCCTGACGTTGCTGTTCTCGTTTCTGCCTGTCGTCACGACTGCTAGTTCCATGCATTTCTCTCATTTCTTTAAAACGCTGCAAGAATTGGTGAACGCATCCTTTAAGAGTGATACCGAATGTAAAGACACAAAACTTCAACTGAGTTTATTTCTACTATTCTCAATGATGGAACATTTACCTTTCTATGATTGTGGTCATATGAACTCAGGTGCGCTTCAAACTCCACAGCCAATTTGTATTGCTTATTACAGAGCTCACAAAAGAACACCTTTCGTATTTCTTTCACCTCGGTCTGAATTTTCTGCTCACGCTCAGCTATAACCTGGATTTTCATAATGTGCAGGAAGCAGGCAGTAGAAGCCACCAGGTAATAAAAACTGCACGAAATTCTCAAGACCTTCCAAAGTTGTTCCCTTATGCTATATGCTATAGATGTATGTTACAAGGGGGAAAAAGAAAATAAAGAATCAAACTCAAAATTATGATGCTTGTATTTGGAACTGCTATTGAAAATTCACAGTCATACCTCCCGCTTCTTTGCTGTCTCCTCCGTTTCCTCTAACTCGATATCAAGTTTTCTTCGCTGGATATTTTCTTCCGCAGTAAAATAATCGTCTTCCTCTTGTTTTCCAATCCCTAATTTTGGATCCCTCATACCAGATTTTATTGGCTCAATTATTCCTAACAACCAATCAGATAAGTATAAAATCAATACAAGAACAAGAAAATCAATTAAAAATGAAGAAGGCCAGTAAAAATGTCAAAGCCATGGAAAAAGAAATGGTTTTGGTTCTACAGTGGGTGACCCTTTTTCAACCCAAACAAATGAAAGAAAAAGTTCATCCACTAATAATTTCTTGATCCCCAAAATTATAGAAAAGAACCGCCTCCTTTTAGATTTAGTCTCATTGCCTGCAGGAAAGCAAGCCATTGGCTGCACACTGAAACTTGTTTGGTAGTCGTTGATATACACTCGAATTCCCTCTCAACGTAGACTAGATATGCATGTCGACTTATAAGAACTATCAATAAGGACCTTTTTGACATCATGTATCTACAATTACGAAGGCTAAAACATACAAAAGACAAATCATCTGATACATGGAACATTATGACATGTTATCACTAGCAGTCTAATTCTCATACCTTGCTCATCCTTCCCAAGACCTTTTCCTTTCCACCCCATCTTCTGGAGAAGCCTAAAGCCAACGTTGGATGATGTCAACTTTGTGTCAAGTGATGCTTGTTCCACATTATCAAGATCTACATTTTCTGTTGGTCTGTGATTAATTGGAAGACGGAAATCATCATCAAGATCCTCAAGAACAGTCTCATGAGCCTGTGACATAACAAGCAGGATAAGCATGTCACCATATCGGGATAACTGAATTCCTTCTGAACAAATAATATTATTGATGCATGGAAGCCTCTCTATTGTTTCATCAACAAGAAACACAAACCTTAATTTGCTGCAACCTATGCAGAAATAAGTGACTTCCTAACTTAACACCTGCTTTGGATTAAGGATCTAGTTCCCTTCCTATCCCTTAAAGCCCCAGGGGAATAGCCGACCGGCGACCAAGTAAGAGAAGGATACATTTACACATTTAAACTGACTGGAAGAGGATGTCAACCTTGAAATCAAAGCAGCCGCCAATGTGGAATGATGCCGGTGAAAAGAATGGAACACTGTTTTGCTCTGCTGGATGCGTTGGATCCCGCATAACAAGCGAGCTCTTTACCCTAAAATTAAAACATGTGGGCTCGATGCTATCCTGTGTCTATTGTCATGCCTTACGGGGCTCATGGAAGAGGGTCTTTCGAAAGAGTAAGAAGGATAAGGATTCTCTGGTGGAGAGGAGTCATTTCTCTATTTATGCCTGTCAGAAGGTGTTTGAGAGACGGGAGTTTTTTGAAAATCAAACAAGTGAATGTTATGGGCATCATATTCAAAAAGTGTGTGTGTGTGTGGGTGGGTGGGGGGAGATCTGCCGGTTTGAATGCCTTCTTTTTTATCTCACCAACCAGCAGAATCGGGGAAATTGGAATGGAGCGTCAACCCCTCTGTACTGAGAGGTGCACATGTTCCAGTCCCTTCACTCTTGCTGCTTTGATAGGAGTGGAGGGTTCGATAGGAGTGGAGTGGAGATTCTGCTCCTTCTCTTGAGAGTGACCTCTGGGAGAGAACCATTTTTGTCTCAGGCGCATCTTCTGTGCCCCAAATCACTTCTCCTAAAAGGGGACTCATTTATGCCTTGTTGACGCGAACTGGTCTCTATTGGTTCCTAAGCTTAAAATAAAAGATGAAGATCATAGGGGCACTTCTTTCAAAAATGAAATATTCGCACTTCACAACAGGGAAGTATAACTATAGAAAAGTAGACAACGATCCATCTACCATGGCATCAAATTCTTTTCTCGGAGCAAGTAAAGTTAGTACAGCAAATAGTCCGATAACATATAGTGCCAAATATGAGCCCCGAATGTACTATACTTCGTCCATCCCACATCCCATGCATTTCCATACTCATATGTCGATGTTATCTTACGCGCACCTCAACTACCCAGATCCCTAAAATTAATGTCCAACCAAACCTCCAACAGCCCCAACAGTTTTCGTATAGTTTTTTGCTCGCAAGGAGTCAAACCTGCAAGCTTGAGTTAAGCCCTTACTTGCTACCATGCTCCTACTCGACTAGCCCTTTAGGGTTTTTCCACAACCCATTCAACACGAATACATGTACTTCAAAGACCTTCTCCACATGAAATTACACACCAGCGGTTGAAAAAACTGTTCTAGTCATCAGTTCTGGAGAATTATGCAGAAAAACAATCAATCCAAGCGTATTTACCTCCGATTTCTGCCGTCCTTTATCTCTAGAGTACGGCTCGGGTTCCTCACCGCCTTTGTACCATCTCTGGTCCATCTCGATTCTCGAACACCCTAAATATCCCACAGGCCAAAAATTATACGAAAATCAAGCCTTCCAAAAAGCCAGTTCCACTCAATTCCGTAAGAAAAAAAAAAGTCGAAGTGGACCAGCAAATTCAACGCAATCTGTTTGTTGAACTTAGAAGGAGGGAGAAAAAAAAAGGGTTAGTCTAGGGTTTATGAATCGGACTTGAATTCCAAAAGCGCAAAGATATTCATGTGTGCTATATGTATTCATGGAATTACCAGATTGAAGAAACTTTGGCTACTCTTGGGACACAGAAGAATTCAGATTTTGATCTTTCGACGTCCGTTGACGTCCGTTGAAGCTGGGTGTCTCTGTCTCTCTCCTCCGCCTTGGATCAAATCAACGATCTCTCAGTTCTTCTTTTTTGATATTGTTGTGTGGAAGGAACAGGAAAACGGGTGGGCGAATCAATTAGGTGCGTTTTTGCTAAAACTACGGGTTAGGACTTAGGAGTAGAGAATAATAATAATAGTTAAATTATTTTCGCTAAATGATATTTTAGAAATTTGTAAAAAAATAATTTTAGTCCATTTTAGTAGTACATTTAATTCTTCTACTCTCTTTTTTTTAACGGATTCAAAAAAGAAAACGATTTTATACAACATGAATGTGTTTGGTCAAAATGAGTACTAAAACAACGAGTTCTTATGTTACTATGTATGTATTTTAATGATCAGACAGTCTATT
This sequence comes from Rhododendron mucronatum var. ripense, assembly GCA_019656295.1. NCBI lineage: Eukaryota > Viridiplantae > Streptophyta > Magnoliopsida > Ericales > Ericaceae > Rhododendron > Rhododendron mucronatum. The sequence goes on along the minus strand of BPLT01000068.1, from coordinate 2,265,362 downwards.
CACACATATTTTCTGCACACAAATTGTCCACATAAACGATCCGATCTGTTCATTAAATTTAAAACACTTTTTCAAAAGGTTCCGCTAAATATCAGCTCAGTTCAATACTTATTGATACTCGATCCATATATCTAAACTTCCATCCAGACTTTAGATCCTAAATTATGAATAAAAGTTTAGATATATGGATCGAGTATCTATATGTATTGGATTAAACTAATTTCTAGATGGGGCATTTGAGAAAGTGTTTTAAATTTAATGAATGGTTTGAATCTTTTGTGTGGGGCCTTTAGTGAGCCCCCACACAGTGATTTGTGTATAATCTGTGCACAGAAAATCTATGTGAGTAGTCGGACTCTTTAATGATTGATTCACCGGTCACCTTCACAACACTTCACGCACGCAACTCTTCAAATTTATTTACCCGATGGATTGAGCACGGATGACATATTTCTTGTCGCGTAAAACACACAGCGCGACATGCAGTTACAAAATTGTTGCTCATATATTGACGAATAAAATAAAAATATGTGGTTTGCTATTAATGAGACTTTAAACTCTCACAAAGTTATAGAGGTGGCATAACATGATGTTGTGTGTTTTTTTTTTATCCGACATGATGTTGTGTTTGGGACACACGTAGATACACATATATTTAATAACATCTTCCCTCCGTTTCATTTTGGTTGTCCATTTTCGGTATTCGTGTCGTTCTTCAAATATTTATATCTTTCAATCTATAATATTTTTAATAAGTTTAAAAACTTTATTTTCAAACAAGATCCATATTGCATATTTTTGGAGATTCATATTAGAAGATATAAACGATTGGAAAATGATACGAATATTCAAAAAAGATAATAAAAATGGGACGGAGGGAGTATATCTATAATATATGAAGCTTCTGAATTTCAAAATTCTTTTTTCGAAACCTTTAAGTGTTTATTCGTCTTTAATAATATTTGAAAATAAAAAATAATCATTCATTACAAAACAAATACGCAAGACAAGCATCGCGATTATTTGGAGATTTTTTTCCTGTTTTCGATCCTTTTGTCAAAGATTAGTTTTGAGCAAAAAAAGATTTTTTTGAGAGTTGGAGTGATAATGAGTAGAGAGAGATAAAAAAAAAATCTATTGAAAACTATGCCGAGATTTAAAAGTAATTCTCAAAATGTTAAACCAAACGGAGCGAGTAACTTTTCAAACATAGGCTTTTAAGCCTTGCAAGTTGCAAGTTGCAACAACAACCTTCCACGAAAGGTGGATGGGCAGCCGACTGGATAACCCGGTTGGTTATTTGGGCTAATCCATTGGGCCAGCCCATCCCATCAATGATTTATCAGGCATATCCAGCCCAATTAATAAAACATATACTAATTTTAGGCCAACTTAGTCCAATTAATTAGGCCTCTCCCAATTAATTAGGAAGGAGATCAAAATACCATTATTTTGATTAATAATATTCCTTGTACCACACTTGCATTGAAAACAATACTTGAGCTACTACCTAATGGTATTTTGTTCAGAATATATACTACTTTGAAAGGTGAAGAATATAAATTGTGAATGTTAACTAAATCGTATATGAATAAAATACTGACTTATAAAAACAGACAATGTCTTTGCATGTTAAAGTTGGGTCATAGAGCTAGAAAGCATCTTCAAAGGCAAACTACCTTTACGACAATAAACGACTTATGTGAGATCTAACTATATTCCCGAGAGTGAATAACAGACGGTAGAACTATCATTGATCACGAATCAACCTAATGGAAGCATAAAAGAAAATTGGTAGGGTATTGATCTAGAATTTCAGGTTCACCCACCTAAATCGTGCCAAACACTTTTAATTTTAGTGACCATATACTATACACTTTAATTAGCTTTGGCTGATGCTTGCTATTTTCTAATAATGCTTGTAATAATCCACCACATGTATACAATTGAATACGTAATTAATAGATATCTACTCTAATTAAGTAATGGGGGTTTCTCTGCCTTTTTCCTTTATTCGATCCACAACTATTGTTGATATCATATAAACATAGGAAAATGTGAGCTTTGTATTCAATTAAAAATGTGTTCACGTGTAAAGAAAAAGCGGCTTCAATATTATTATTGCACCAAATTGTGATTAATTAAGAAACAACTTATGTGAAGGAAGCACATTAAAGTTTGGCGTCATTGGAGATTTTCTCCATCGTTAATTTTAGGATTTTCAAGATCAATCGAGATGCACGCAACTTGCATATTCTAAAAGATAAGAGTACGTACAACAATAAAACATTATGTCAATTAATGACTTCGATTAAGAAAACATGCATGTTCTAAAGGTGAAAACATAATAAGGTGGAAATTCGGACCCTGGTAATGGACAATGAGATTTATTTTCTAGAAATTAGTAAAAATGGTCGTAAGAGCACCCTTATGGGAGGAAATAAGGGCCGTGGTTTGAAGAACAAGGTGGGGCATTCTGGCTCTGATATTTTTCATTTTTTATATTTTTGTTTTGGGAATCCTAATTAAAGTTAGACAGCTAGCAAGCATGCAATGTTGATTGGGGAGCGGGTTTAGCCTTTCGTGCACTTATAATTATATGGTCCTATAATTAAAGAAAGAGACAATTAATGATATGTATGGACCCAAAACATTTAACTAACACTCGGCCCAAAGGTTTCTTTTGACTATGTTCTTCACCCTTAATTAATCAACTTCATGTATTGCATGGGTATACATGTATATATAATGTGTGCTTGTCTCTTTTCCATTGAGATTGTATCTTCACGAACTTTCTAGGGCTTGAAAGAGAAGGAATATTAGGCTACATTGCACATGTAATGATATAGTTCACATAGAAAGCATAGCTCGCGTAAAGATCGATATACTTCTTGATATGAATCACGTATGGTTGAAGTTTTATTTACTTTTTCAATATAATGACAACGAAACATCTAGTTGAGTTAGATATGTTATGAACACAAATCATGCAGAAACTAAAATATTATTTTGGAGATTTGGTCTATCACGTCAAATTACTTGATTCCCTGAGGTAGAGGTACAGAAGAAGCCCTATATTATCGTTGTAGAGCTTTCTAAGTTAAAAAACTACTTTCATACCTGCACAATTTCAAAAATCATTTTATAATTATAATTAGAGTTATATATTGTGCGCTATGGAAAACAAGTGGAATCAATGATTTGAGGAATACTCATGGACTGGGGAGGAAAGAACTTTCAAATAGTATGGGGCCATTCAATATAATTTTCATAATTTATGGGGATACTATGGTAAATGTCAAAAGATCAAACACGATTTGAATGAGTAATTTGAATTTGAGGCCCACATTGAACAGCCTAACGAACACGATTTGCCTTTCAAATTTTCATCGGATTCTGATCATCGTACAAAGAATAAACAGATATCGACTTAAATAATCATTGTGAATACAGCAATAAAACATTATTTTAATGACTTCAACTAAGAAAACATGGAATCAATGTGATTAAACTCATCTAATAATTATCTCTCTCAACCCTATCTCTCTCTTCCTCTCTCTCAACCCTAGGCCCTAGCCACCAACTCCTCGATCTTCTCCCCTCCCCTCCCCTCGTGGATTCCATATCCGTGTGCGGCGGCGGGAGGGAGAGGCCAAAGTACTACTGACTCTCTTTCTTTGTTTTTTTTTTTTTCCCTTCTGTCTCTCCAGATTTACGATTTGTCGTCTGATCTGTGAGAGTTTTGTTTCACGTTTTACGAGAGTTATTAGTTTCGTCTTTGGATGAATTTTGTCTACAAACCGGGTCCTCTCAATCGAGATTGTTTCACAACGATATCTGTGCTTCAGCGTTCTATCCCTACACGATGTCTTTGGCGAGGCAACCCGTGGCGGCTTGGCAGATCTGCAGTTCTTGAGAGTTCATTGGTGCGTTCATACTTGGATGGAGTGTATCTGATTGTCTAGGTATTTGGTGTCTTTTGTCCTTAACTTTGTACTTTTTCTTGTTTGAGACTCCTAATTAGATGTTAGACAGTTCAAAGTGTCGCTATTACGTTAGGCCATGTGGGTTAAGATGGAGACATTAATTTCCTTGTGATTTACTTATTTTCTATTTGTTAGACGATTAGTTTGGCTTTGTCTAAGTTCTTTGTAATGATCTCCATTTTGTAAGTGTTGTTGGACGTTTATCAATACAATCTTCTCACTTTTGACCAAAAAAAAAACCCTAAGAAAACATGCATTCTAAAGGCGAAAAAGAGAGTAATGGTGCCGTGGTTTGAAGCACAAGGTGGGCAGCCCCGAGAGTTAATTCGTTTGGTTGATAGGTTTGCTCTTCATACAATTGATCAATATTTGATTCTTGATGTCAGGCCGTAAGAAAGTAATTTTTTATGAACCCCTCGTCCCGACGTGGATGACCTGCCTTTGACCATACGAGATTAGTCGAGATGCACCTAAGTTGGCCCAGACACCCTGATGATCGTGGGGAAAAAAAAATACATGCAAGGTGGGCAATGGGCATGGAAGCTAACCTCTGGCCCTGATTTTTCTTTTGTTTTTCTGTTGCTTTAATTTTTAAATCCTTGTTTTGGGAATCCTAAAAGCTAAACAGCTAGCATGCAATATGTGGATAGGGAAGCGGGTTTAATTAGCCTTAATTTCATGCAAATTATACACTGCTCTATAAACAAAGAGATAATGATCTGATTTTGTTTGCTTATTTTAGTTTGTGAAAAAAGAATAAAGGAAGAAATAAAATACTACGAAATATGTATCCAAACAGCCAATAATATATGCATGGACCACAACATTTAACAAATACTAACCCGCAGAGGTAATTTCTTTTGACTATATATATGTTATTCACCCTTAATTAACGTGGTAGTTTCTTTCCCATTAAAAATGTATAGGGTCCTTAAGAACTTAATTAATTTCTGGGGCTTAAAAATGAAGGAATACTATAGGCCATATCGCACTTGTAATGATACTTCATACATAAAGCATAGCTCACATAAAGATATACTTCTTGTGTATCTAGCTATCAGATCAATCGATCGATGTGGTTGAGAGAGAGAGAGAGAGAGAGAGAGAGAGAGAGAGAGAGTGTTCACCAAGGTTGTCTACAGTGGTGATCCATAGGCTGTGGTTCTACCCGGATAAATCTTGAAAGACAGGCGTTGATAAACCTCAACACTCTTCGGGTAGACTGCGAATCTATTTCAAAAATACTATGTATAACACAAGCTTCGATTGCTATTTTGTAGCATATCAGTCCACATTCAATGTTATTCGATTGTTGTAATATGAAATGGTAGTTTCTGCGTGTAATTTTGTAATGGAATTGTACTCAATGGATTCCGCGGAATGTTGTTTTTCCCAACAGGTTCCTCCCATGCATGTGCAAGTAACATTCTCTTACACGAATATTTAGTACTCGATGAAGAAAGCATTGGGAACAAATTAGAAAGCATTGGGAACAAATTAAAGAAAGCAAAGGAGAAATTAGAAAAGTGGGTCAATGAATGATTTACATGGAAATGACCCAAAGAAAGTGGAAGGAGAAAGAAAAAAAAAAAGGGCCAGAATTAATTAAAAGTATGGTCATTGCACCCCAACCCTTCTTACCCCTCCACTAGCAGGTACCAGGAAGCATGTTTGGGTCAATTATGTTTGAAAGTAGCGGTTCACAAAATATGTGCCTTTTAAATTTGCTAAATGTTTTGCCAACATCTGCTGTCACTTCATTTTCTATGGGCCGTTCCCATCATTTACGGTGGTTGAATTTTCTTGATTCTGCTTATGAATTTCCGTGATTCGGGTCGGCATGCGCGTATCTCGACCAATCTCCTCCCCAATTCGGTCAGAGCCAGGCCATCCACTCTGGGACTACGAAATTTTCACAAGAAATTCCTTTCTTATGGTATGGCCCCAAGAATCGAATCCTGAGAAATTGCGTGGAAAACCACCCACCAACCACCTGGACTACCTAGCCCTCAGTTTTGTAAGGATGTTTTCTTATAAGTTCAAATAGTGAAATACAATACATATTTACTAATATGTACACAGAACAAAATGTTTTAAATATGTACGGGGAATGCAAATTTTAAAATAGGTAGGAGGTAGGTATATATTCTCAATAGACCATATAAATGGTACATACATGTTACGGAGTACTACTACTACTACTACGGACAATCTGAGGTAAAAAAATTCAGATTCTATTCGAACCAATCGGCTAATTTAACCTTTTATTTGACAATAACGGCCATTCGTATGGTTCGCTTGAATTTCGAGATTCTCCCCTAAACTAAGGGTACCCTGCCGCTATAAATTCAAGTGCCACCCCATTGCAACTGGAAATCAACTCAAGAGAAGCACCAACATCAGAGCAGCTTCCTCTCTCTCTCTCTCTCTCCAGAATACTCTCTCTTTCTAGTTTCTCAAAGCTCATGGGAGGCAACAACGGAAGGCAGCAGCAGAACAAGAAGGGTACTACTTTTATCAGCAGTGCTCCCTCTGCTGTCTTCAACATGTTCAAGCCGGCGAAGAGGCCAGGGTCGTCGAGGAGAGTGGAGGACTCGTCATGGGACGGGGACTCGATGAAGTACTACAAGGTGTGGCCCAGCGACGAGGACAGAGGCCGTTACGTGGCCGAGCCGGGGATTGATAGGAAAGCCTCTGCTTACATAGCCAAGATTCGCGCTAAGACTACCGATCATAGTACCTCAGAGACATGATCAATTAATTTCTCGATCGCCGGCCGGCCAGTTAAATTTGATTTCAATGCTATGAGTTAAATCCACTTGATCTACTACATTTCGAATGTCTCTTGTACGTAGGGTACGGTAATTTGGTTAAATTTACTTCTATAATACTTCTAGCTTGTAAAGTGTACTAATAAGAAGGATGAATTAAATAAATTTCTAGGATGATTTGTTTAATACTCGAGGCTTTATCAATCATCGATCTCTTAGTCTTTGTTTGTCAGCACGCTATATTTGTTAAAAATAAATTTTACTATTTACATTGTGGAAATTCCTTACGGCCCGTTTGGTGTAGAAGGTGAAAAAATGAGTGAAAAAAAATGGAAGAAAAAGATTGTGGTCTCTAAGGTGGTTGAGAAGAATTAAAAAGATTCTTAATTTTCCTTACTATCAGGGTTGGATGAAAAAAAAACCAAACCATTAGTCATGTGTGTTTCTCAATGGTTCTACTATTGGAAAATGGCTCCCTTTTTTCCCCCTTCATTTCTCACTCTTTTTCTTTTCATGTTTCGCTTGATTTTAACTTGCAAGTAGAGTGGTATATATCCAAGTTTGTAGGCACCATATACTCCCGTGTACAGGATCAAGCGTTGAATCCCACTAACAAGGGTGGGAAAGTTATCTCTGATTTTGGAAAGCACGACACATTCCCATGAACAAGGGTGGGTGTTCTTCAAGTGAGCATGCATGTCATTTGTACTATCTACTATTAGGGGTGTGCAAAAAACCTGTGGCCCGACGGACCCGACCCGAAGGGTTTCGGGCGGGGCCGAACATGTGGTTCGGTTGGGTACGGGTTCATTTTTACAAAAAAATCAGTTTTCGGTTTGGGGCTTGGGGTGCTGTTTTTCTTACCCGCCCCGCCCCGATCAAAGACGAACAATTCATATAGATTACTTCGTTTTTGGTCGGACCCGACCCGACCAAAAAAATCGGGCACGCGGACGATTATTCCCACTTGTTCGATTCGGGTTCGGGGCCAAAAAAATCGATACCCGACCAGTCGGGTTCGGGCCGAACCCGACTTGTCCGACCCGTGCACACCCCTACTATCTACATTCATTTGTTTTTGTTTACCTTTTACTTTTGGGCGTTTGAGTGTGATGTAGGAAAGCGTATGCAAACGTAACTACTTGAAAAAAAAAAACATGAATAAGTTTGAACTAGAAATACTTTCTCTACGAACAAACAATATCGAGATAAATCTCGCTTTTTATTAATCACTTATAACCAATTTTTACTGTAGGACTTACAATGGTACTTATAGGGCTAAAGAAACTCTAGACCAATTAGAAAACTAATAAACTTGCTAATCAAGCCGAAATAAAAAAAATTACAGAAATTACAGAAAACAAAAATTAGGGAATAAACTGCAGAATCAAATATTAGACGAATAAAGAAAATTGCCAAACAAACGGCGACCAAAATAGAGTTACTAAAAGAGTTATAAGCAAATAAATTATTTTCTAAAATGGCAAATTAGACGAATCGGAGGCCTAAACGATGAAATCGAGCGGAAAACCACTGGGACCTTGATTGTTGGGCCGTTTTGCATCAACCATAGGATTTCAGAGCTGTTTTGCCAAAGTTGGTTTTGCAAGCCTACTAAAATGCCTCTTGACTCTTGAGTCGCGAATAGTCCAGACGATCAGGAAACGTGGGGGATGCAACGTACTCTACGTCAGAGTGCCTATTGCCTAAAAGTAAATATTCGTTATTTATTCACTGGGTATTTTTACTTTACAAAAGGATTCGAAGATCAATAACTGGGGCAGAAAATAACCAAGGCAGTAAAACTAGGGAAAGAAGGATGTAATAAGCTTGCAAAGTGGGAAAACTAGGAAAAGAAGGATGTAAAAATCAAGGGTAATTTTATTCCCTTTGTAGTATTACTGATTTGAAGATACACTCTTTGTACTTAAAATTTAAGCATTTACATCCCTGTACTTTGAAGTGCAAGAAGGGAAATTTGCACTTACACCCCTTGTATTTTTACGTATAATGGGTAAGTGCTTAAATTTGAAGTACAAGAGATGTATCATCAAATTGATGATAGTACAAGGATTGTATGTGCAAATTCTCCAAAAATTAACCACAAAGACTCAAAGAGGTTGGGCTAATGGTCTTAACTTGAAATTTAGGGGTTTGCTGCTACCTAAAATTTCACGTTTGATTCTCCTTGCAAGTAATTCTTAGGGTCATCCCGCGTTTAAGCATGTGAAAAAATTGTGAGGGACTGTAGAGATTAATCCGAGGTGCGCACAAACTAACCCAAAACCCTGCATTAGCAAAAATGCAAAATTTCACTCTCAATTTTGCCACACTACATGGATGCTAATTCAGTCCCACAACTTATTTTTCCCCCCAAAAAAAAAAAAAAATCCTATAAACCCGAGTAAAGCAGGAATAATAATAATAATACTGAGTATATCTTTACGATCACTCTTGATGAAGCTACTTTCAAAAGTAGTTTATCTTTCTCTTTCAGGTAAAGTGCAGATTTCTACCAATTGTTTCGATGTTATTAATCAAGGGGGATCAACTTGAGTCTAATGGAAGATTGTTATCCAATCCGGGTAGTGGAAGAACAAGTTCTGGTTTAACAGTATGACGAGGACTGCTTGCGACTGGAAGTGCAAAGAAAGAGAGAGTCCCGACATCGACAAGTCCTGCTATGGATAAGGATGAAGCTGAGTTGACCGAGGATTCCGTAGATGAGGATAATAATAAAAGGTTGACGTGGGTCCTTGCATTGGCGTTTCGAAGGGGATGTGCCTAGGGATCTTTCAATCCCGGATAAGATCCAATTTTCAATTATTCAAGCCCTATTTTGCAAGTTCCGAAGTAAGGGTGAAGTCTGGGTTCAAGGGTTCGAGGCCTTCTGTTAAGGAGAGTAGAGATGAGCCACTAGCATTCCCGGGAAGAGATCCTCCCATGAAAGCTATCTTATCTTAAAATTGGAAAGAAGGTTGAATAGATCCAAAGTTAAGGAAGATTAGGAAGAAGAAGCTTATATATGAGAGATTGGAAGAGAAAAAACTTATTTACGTAGGTTCCCGTAAAGAAATGTTACGGAACACAATCGCATGTGTCTATAGTGTTTTTGGACGGTTTAGATTGGAAACCAATTGTGATCGATAATAATTAATTGTGACCGGTTAAAATTGAAAATGAATCTCAACTGTTGATTGCGCAAATGAACGGCTGTGATTGCGCAGCTCCGCCTCCGTGAATAAGTTTCTCTCGACTTTGGAATTAAGGTTGTTAAAGTATCAAAAAAAGCTAAGGAGGTGTCGTCTTCTTCTTCTTTATCATCACTTGACATTTGGATTCTGGGATAGGAATTCTATTTTATTCAAGAATGCTTGTAAAGGTGATGGATTCTAGTGCTTTGTTGGGAGTTAAATTCAAAGGGAGGAGGACTTTTAATTCGAAGAAAATATTGGTTGAAATGGAAGAGGAGAAAATTGTTGGTAGGAAGGAAGCGTTGAAGAAATAAGCGGAGATGGAAGAGGGTGAGATTTCTGATTGGGCGGATAATGTTTCTCTTTCTTTAGAGTGTTTAGCCTCATTGTTTTTGGTGTCCAAGATTGTAGGGATTTTTGGTGGAGGTTTTTCGGTTCTTAGGTGTGTTTTGTTTCTCTTTTGATGGTTTTAGCACTGTGGTTGGCTTCTTACCTTTTACTTTTTCATATCTCTTCTACAAAGATTAATAAATCTTTTTTGTTTAGCAAAAAAAATCTTTTCGGAGATCCAAGAACCAGCCGAGCAAACCGCGAACGGCCACCTAAAAGATCCGGGTACATACCATGTAATATCAATTACTTGAAGAAATTAACAAATTCGAGACAAGGATTAAGAATTAATATGGCATCACTAGTCGCTAATGTGTGATGTCAGATGGTCTTAATTCCCATTAATGTGTTTGTTTTTCTCAAAAAGAATCATACCTTAATTGTCAATTATTCTCTCCGTAGCGTAAGATTTGTACTTCCAGAAGTTTTTTTTTGTTGGAAATACAATGTGCTGATCGAGTGCTGTCGATTCCCTCTCCGTCAGTTTTCACTAGGGTAGGGTTTGGGTAATGAACAGCTTCCAAAATTTAAGTGAAACATGATGCTTAAACCGCGTGAATTTTTAATGATCAATCCTCTCGTACGTCTACTAGAGGGAGGCTTATATAACATCGTATAGACTTCCACAAGAGTGATTGATAGTACCTATTAAGTTACGAAACTGAGACCCAGAAGGAAGCAAATTAATCTTTAAATCACAGGCATTGACCGAAAGATCAACCTCTTGGGATTGTATTGTCAAATCTACTGTACGTTATCTCGCAAATCCTAAACGAATTTTCCGAAAAAAATATTCTGATGTACGTGGGTAGGCTCATAGGCTTAAAGAGAAAATAAATCTACATAAAAGCTAACTATTAAAGTTTATGGGTTATTTGAGATTCTCCCTTGTGATTCACTCATCTTTTATTTGTTTGGAAGGCTATATATATCCCTCTATGTGGAAGATATTTTCATAAAATATGCATGTAGTATAGTCAATAGTGGAGGAGGTCTCCAAAAGTTGCTACTGCTGTATTGGGGTTTTTTCTTTGCCTTTTTGTCTAGCTGTATAATTACTTCTTCTGTTTTTTTTATAACCGAGGAACAGTCATACAGTTAAGTCATAATTGGACCTGACTACGAACCCAAATCTCGGGGGAACTAACGCGGCCACACCAGTCACACCCCCCCCCCCCCCCCCCCATTTACTATCAGAGTACTCACGCGGTGGAGAATTAAACCCATGACCAAAGGAAGTACTACTCCTAAAGTCAATTATTCGTCCTTACCACTGGGACAATCCCAGGGTGTGTGTCGTACAATTACTTGAATGAAGGGATGGCCTGTAAAAATTTAAAGGTTGTCCCTTTTCCAAGATCCCCACATGCATTATGGTTCTGCAATATTGCGCTTTCTTTAACAAAACTGATGGTCTTAAGCCCACCAAATTCCCCCTTTCTATTCCACTAAGTATTGAATCTTTGGCTTTTCTAAGGAGGGGTGATTTTGACACCTCAAATTGATAACTGAACTTTCAAAGGGATTAATTTTGGCACTCCCTTTGGGAGTGTGGTTATAAATTTGGGGAGTGCCAAAATCAATCCGTATAAGGAAATGATTTTGCAACTCCTCTGAAAAATGTGGTTATAAATTTAGAGAGTGCCAAAATCAATTTCTCAAAGGCGTCACAATATTTTATCTCCAGATATATTAGCTGAACTGGATTTGTGTTGTAAGTCGTAAGTATAAAAAGAGGGTCCTAATTATGTAAAGCTTAAACTTTTGTTCAGAATATTGTTCTTCAAATTGGTCCCCTCCAAAAAACTTTTTCGTTCTTAGGAACAAATTAAAACAACCCACTTTCTTTTCGTAAACAATTGGTACCAAGGAAACATATTCCCGGACTTTTAATTAATTTATAGTATTTAACTGGGTTAGTGGAGAAAATATCTGACTTGCTTGTCAGCTAAGACATCCTTGGAGATTTTTGAAATACTACACAATTAAGTACATATACATGATTAGACATATTAATTAATTTAGTTCTCTACTTATTAATTGTCACCCCTTTTGTTTTGCTGACGATGGCTGCTAGGGTTTTCCCTGACCGTGCAACCACAATTTAATGTCTATTCAGTTCGACACGAGAATCGAGCAAATAAAAAATATGAACCAAATTTGATGAACATAGGTGAGCTAAAATATCTACTAGTTTTGAGGCTTATTTTGTCGATGGTTAGGACTTCGGAGTACTGTTTCAAATTAGCTGAATGAATCGAAATGGTGAATCCTTAACCCCAAAAATCACTATAGACAGAGGAGTAACTGAGGAAAAAAAAAAAAAAGTCGGCTTTTAAGACATGATGCCAATCAAACACTTGGCAATTTAATTCATTGACTATTTCTTCTTCTTTAACAGAGATTTGATTTTAAAAAGTGTATATATATAGTTATGCGAAAATGAGGTCAGTTTTAATTTATACCCCGGCCCTTGGCCTTTTGAAATCCAGTTTGGTCTCAAAGACAAAACCCACTTTAGTCATGTTGTTATGTTGAATTCCAGCCTTCTAAAGAGGCCTCAGAATTAGTAGCTTCAAGAATGAGAATCCAGTCAACTAAACCTGCACACTATAACTTTCCAATGATTTTTTAAATTACGCGCATCACTAAAAATCTCTTTTTTAATATCTCATTACCAAATTAAGTTAGGCGTAGGGTGGATGCCATGATAGTGTCAAAATGACGTCGTTTCTGTGCGCCCCACGATTTTCGTCTTATATATGTTGGTGGGATTCATCTTCTTCATTTGACAGTACGTACCTTAATTGATAATTTTTTTTTTTTTTGCCAAAATCTATAGCAGAGAATATTATTATGCATCAAAACATCAAGCGGAGCTCTGATCCCTTAATAATGGATCAAGAATCCACGTAGGAGGAGACTCAGTCCAAAGACTATACCCCCTCACCCACTAAACCCTTAGAAGCCAAAACATGCGCTACATTGTTAGTAGAGCGCCTAGAGAAAGAAAAAATGCAACTATGAAAATTCCTCCCTAGAGCCCTCGCATCATTTAGAACAACGTGCACATCTTGACTAATTTCAATTTGGCCATTGAGCATATTGATTATAGATTGAGAATCACTTTCCATCACAACTGATGTCAAGACCAAATGAAGTCCCAACTGCATCCCCCGTCGCAATGCCATCGCCTCCGCTACTACAGGACTAGAACACCCCAATGATACTCCCATAGCAGTAGCCACAAAACAACCTATATCACCCCTCACTATTATCCCATACCCTCCCTTGGATGACCCCACTTTCCATGATCCATCAACGTTAACCTTTACAGCACCCAGCCAAGGACGCTGCCATCTCTCTTGAACTTGACCCGTATCCCCAACCCTTGCATTACCACTGCCTTCCTCCCCGCTCCCTATTCGGTTCGCCACCTGGAACTCTTGCAAACACCCCAAAGCCCTTTTACAAATTACATCAGGCCGAAGCACTTTTTGCTCAAACAATGCCCCATTTCGGCCCTTCCAAATATGCCACATTGTAACAGCAGCCAAAGACAAATTCCAAATTCTATTTTGAACATTTTGCCATTGCATACTCAACGCATCCCATAAGGCATAAAAAGAATTAAATTGTGCACTCCCAAAATTCACGATAAGACTTGACATAGCCCATACCTGTCTTGCAAGCGAGCACGTACAAAAAAGATGAGTGATCGTTTCCTCTCCCTCCCCACAGACTGGACAACAAGAATCTACCAACATCTTCTTTCTGCAAAGCTCTTCTTTGGTGGCTAGGATTTCTTGACAACACTTCCAAATAAAAAATAAATTTTTTTTTGGAATGGGAAGATGCCAACATTGTCTCCACCTCTTCTCTTCCACCTCTTCAGTGCTTGTATTTCCCCTATTCTCACCAGCCCTCAACCCTTGATTTTCCAACTCCACCGCCGCCATGTATCCCGAATTAACTATATATTTTCCTGAACCGAGAGAAGTGCCATATCAATGTATCTGCCTCGTCCATCCTTGATAGTGGAATCCCCAAAATACTTCGAGCATGATCTGCCTCAAAGTTATTGTTCACCACATCTACCTTCCAAGCCTTTGCAACTGGATCAATGAGTTGGTTCACTGTAATCAAATTGTCATTCACTACTGTTCGACATGCATTTTCCAATCATACTCATGGGTGAAAAACCTAGTCTATTAATTAAATTGCAAGTAAGTCCCATTAACAGATTTTATTTTTCAATCACTTCCGGACAATTTGCATTTTTTTTTCATCCAATCAATTTTTAGATTCTTATTTGGACAACCATCCCTATATCATTGATCGGTTCATTTAGTTGATTTTTTTTTGAATTTTACAACAAATAAGGCACCTGCATAATTTATAGAGGTCACGAGATGCTTTAAGGCTACAAATGCATATATGCATGAGTTCCATCTTCTCATCTCCCTCATAATTATTCATGCATAGTTTTTTCGCATTTGTTAATTTTGCGCATAACTAGTGGGGATTATTGATTTGTCTCGTCAAAACAAAAAAAGTAAAAAATTATGACTTTTGTCCAAATATTTTTGGAAATATCCAAAATAAAGCTCAAAAAATCGGCTTTTGGATTTTTTCTTAGATATTTTGAAAAATATTTGAGTAAAGTTAATTTTTTTTATTTGGATAAAAGCATTTGACAAATACTGTTTGTTGCATTACAAAAGGCAAAAGCCAGTGGACTATGGTCCTCAGGTTATGGAAGGCTTGGAACATCCTTTTTTTATTTATCATACATACATGATTGGGTCTAGGTGTTTTTAAGTAATAAAAGGGTACTATTGGTATTAACAGAAAATAGCATGGGCAAGGAGGTCATTTTGCATCACAGAACTTGGGATATGATTAGTAATACCTAGTGGGAGGTAGTATTGATAATCCCATGAATTGGGAGGATTGGTAATCCCATGATATTACTAATCCCAACCATTATTGTGCCATCAAACAAAGAGTTAAAGGGACCACAGGATTAACAATTCTATCTCAACCCTTAATTCACTTATCAAACGTGGCCTGAGTGTGGATGCACTCAAGTTCAATCAAATTAATACGTTTTTCATGTGTAATATAAGTAATTAACTAGCTTCCATGTTTCTTGTTTATGGAGCTTCCATTTTCAGATTACTTGGTTGGCCTATTGTTGCAGCAGGTGATTGTTTTTTCAAATCTTTTACAGTAACGAATGGAAATTAAAGTACTACTGATCCAGAAGAGATCAAGATGTTAACTTTTTTGCTGAGCCAAAAAAAAAAAAAAAGAGATGTTTACTTTTTATTCTTTTACTATTTCAGTAGGGTTATGAAATAAAATAAACGCCATGTTTCACAATATTACATCTATCAGGGGATTAACTAATCAAATCATGCTCCATGATGAGGGGGCAGATTTTCAGTGTGTTTAATGCAGTACATCTTGTACATTCAATCCATTAAATTAATTACAACAATTTTAATGCCTCTCTGAGGTTACATATTTAATGATGATAACCTCTGTCCTCGGTTGATGATTTTAGGAAATAGCCAAGCAAAATATGAACACTAGAATTACTGGATTCTATTAATTACTGCGTCCAAACTCCAAAAGCTAACAGCTATTAACAATTTGGCAAGCCAATTCCAAATTTGAGCGACTGCTAAAATTAAATTTCAAATCCCATGACAGAAAGAAACTCTAGTGTTTCAATTTATAACATCGAAATAATTATGCGAACGAAAATATCATTAATGATTAAAGAGATTCATAGAATCACTTAAGTACGAGAGATTAACGATAAACAAGCGTGCGCATGAACACACGCACAAGGTTTCTACAGTTCAAAAAAACAAAAAAAACCAAACAAAAAACACACAAAGGATCAAATTAAATAAAGAACTAAAAGGATTGATTGTCAAGCAAGTACTCATGGGAAGAAAGCACTAGACCACATAGCACCATGGCCATCCCCGAATGGCAGCATCATTTGATCATCCCCGCCAAAACCCATATTCTCGTTCGGATTATTCACCCAATCAGTGAACCATTGCGGCCTACTCTGCATAGCATCCGCGCCCGAATCCACCGCCGGCTTCTGCTCCTGCTGTCCTGGCCCCGGCCCTCCTCCATTCCTCACCATTTCGCTAGTCGTAGCACTCTTCGATGATCCCCCCGGCGCAACAACTTGAGAAGAGGCCGATTTCTTCAACCAATCGATCCTCTTGTGGATTTCCTTCAAATTCTGATCGACCAACCACCCGAGATCGTGCAAGTCCGCCATCGCCAGATTCTGCAGCCCTCTCCCCGTCAGGCACTGGTACATGACTTCGGTCATTTCTTTCTCTCTGTTGTCCTTGCACTGCTTCTTCAGCTGCTCGGTCGCCTTCGCGATCCTCTGCCTGATGAACCCCTCTTGGTTCACCATCTTCTTGCTCTGTTCCATCTCCGGCATCCTCTTGAACTGGGTCAGCACTCGCTGGGCGCCCGCGGTGTTTGGCCATACCTCGGGTTGAGACTCGTAGGGGCTATATATAACGGCGCACGCGTCGATGCCGCAGAGGGTGCTGAGCTCGCTCACCTTCTTCATCAAGCCCTTCTTCCTTTTCTTGAATGTTGCTTTTCTCGCGGAGTCGTTGGCGATGAATGCTAGCTTCACCTTCTTTCTAGTCATGGCTAAATTGCCTTGGAGACCTGCAAAGAGGGGAAAGAATTGGGAACAATATGGTAAAACTTTGTGTTGTGGTGATCTCCTTTTCCCAAATGGCCATTGCTATATATACACTCAAGGTGATACCAAAATCAATGTAGGAAGATCTTGAGTCTTTACAATCCTTATTGGGGAAAATGATGACTCGGGAGATTTGGTTCATGACTAAGTAATAACTATGGTACCAAAATAAGCACCAAGAAATCTGATCTCATACCAATTTTGTTGCTTAAGGTTACCTGCATCTTGTTATTGTTCATCAACATCTGATTTTACATTTAACAAAAAAAATGCAATCAATAGGGGTCCGGGATCAATCGATCTTTTGCTCCGAAAAATTAATCTCTAGCTTCTCGTCTGTTACGCTTTCACTCACCACGGGAAGTGCCAAATTACTTGAATTTTAGTAATTGATTAGGAAGATTTCGCAATATGCAATCTTGTAAAAACGTACTTAAATGCGGATTTTCGAAACAGAGGAATCCTCACGGCTTTCTCAGGGGCAAACAAAGGGTGACCAAACGAATTAAGGGTACTTCTAAATTACTAATTAGCTAGTTATATTTTTATCATATGAGCTATGACTCGCACGTAGTTCAGTCTACGTGGTGTCAATGAGAAAGTTCATCTTGAGGTGTTCAGTGTGTATATTGTTATCTATTTTAGGAAAGCCCTCATTAATTGTTTTTATGATATAATGTTAAATTCAATTACTAACCAGATGTAACGTTTTGCTTTGCCTGGTGCCTAGCTGTAGCTTACATATTATCATTTAAACAATATATAGTTTTCTCAATCCTTTTCCATTTATGGATGGTAAGTTGGTTACAGGGAGAGATTGATTGATATCGGGATCTATTTTCGGAGGGGTCGTGCGTATCGGTCTGAGCGTGGAAGAGATCAAAGAGGCCATAAGAGAGAGAGAGAGGGGCCATGAGAATTGAACCAGCAAAAAGACTGCATGATAATAAACTCAAAAATAGGCTACACGTGACGAATCTCAAAAGCGGTTGCACGTAAGGAGATGTTAAGGAAATATAGTCTCATGTTTCTTAAGGGTGGGATGAGTGATAGGTTCCATAACTCTCTTCTCCTAAAGTTTTGTCTAAATGTTTTTTTTAAAACTTTTCATAACTTTTTGTTGAGCTTTTCATCGTAATATTTGGGGTTAGTTATTCATATTGATACGAGAAATTGAAAAACTATAGAGATGTGGACCGATATTGGAAAAAGTTTATATAACATGAAAAGATAGCTATTTAATATTCTTCCTTTTTAGTGATTTTTTTTTACATTTATTCATAATTTTTTACTTTTAAAATTTCTCTCGTCAAAATGGATAATTATTCCAAAAAATATGATGCGAATGTAACGGAAATGTAGAAAATACGAATCAAATCCACAAAATGAAGAATATGAAAAAGTTAAGGAGAATGGATCCTTAGGCCCCATTCCGCTAAGAATTTTTTTTTTTAGTATTTTTTGTCTTTATTTAAAAAAAATTCACGCTTGTTCATTTTGCACCAATTTTTTTTTTGACTTTTTGATTTGTCTCGATGAGACAAATCGGAAAAGTAAAAAAATTTTACTTTAAAAGTGGTTTTTGTTCAAAATATTTGGGTAAAAGTAAAGTTTTTTACTTTTCCGATTCGTCTCGTCGAGATAAATCAAAAAGTCAAAAACATTTGAAGCAAAACGAACAAGAACATGTAAGAAAAAGCTCCAAAAGCCCTTAAAGAAACGCAGCCTTAGAGTGTCCACAATGCTATAATAAAAAATGAATAACCAAAAGTTGCCACATCAGCTTTTGATTATCCATTTAAGAGATTGCTAAGGTTAACAATGTAGAAGTCCACAATAGCATAATCAAAATTAAATAACCAAAAGTTGCCACATCACTTTTTTAAATTATAGAAAAACTAAAAACCGTGAACATAGAAAAACTATTTAAAATGGAAAATAATTTTTGAACTTTTTTCAAAACTTCAAAAAAAAAAAAAAACAATGTTAAGAAAAACAGCTTTTGTGTAACTACAGTTTTTAAAAAAATGGTTTTTATATAAGAAAAGATTTTGAGAAAAAATATTTTCTTATACAAAACAATTTTTCAAAAAAAGAACAATTTATTTTGTATAAAATGTTTTTTTTAAAAACAATTAAAAAACAAATTTTGGGGGAAAACAGTTTTTTAAAAACAAATTTAAAAAAAATTAAAATATTTTTTTTTGAAAACATTGTTGAAAAAGAAAAAGAGGGGGGAAAGTGGAAGAGAGAAAACATTTTTTTTGTAATGATGTATGTACTTGATTGAGAATGTGAGATTTGTTAAATTTGGTTAGAGTAAATTACATTAAACCCCCCTCAACTAACCCAAATTTTCACTTAGCCCCCTCCAACTACAAAACCCAACAGTGTGCACCCTCTAACTATCCAGAATTGACACTTAACACCTTTTTGTTAGGTCTCCGTAGGAAAAATGCACCGACGGCAGTCTTCGGCCACCGGGCGGCCGATCCGAGCCGTCCAAAAATTTAAAAAAAAAAAACCGAGGGGGCTTACGCGGGAATCAACGGCATCCGAAGTGTGTAGGTGCTCGATCCAAACACCCCAAGAATTTAAATGGGGTGTTTAGATCGAGCACCTACGCACGTCGGATGCCGTTGATTCCCGCGTAGGCCCACTCGGTTTGTTTTGTTAAAATTTTTGGACAACTCGGATCGGCCGTCCGGTGGCCGGAGACGGCCGTCGGTGCATTTTTCCTACGGAGACCTAACAAAAGGGTGTTAAGTGTCAATTCTGGATAGTTAGAGGGTGCACACTGTTGGGTTTTGTAGTCAGAGGGGGTTAAGTGAAAATTTGAATTAGTTGAGGGGGGTTTACTGTAATTTACTCATTTGGTTATTGGCAAAATGTTGTTAGTTTTGGTTATCCAAAGTCCAAAATTTGATTATTTCTAAGAAAATTGCTAAATTTGATTATAGCATTGTGAGTCATATTTTGCACCAACATTTCTAACTTTGAAAACCTATCATTTTTTATTATGCCATTGTGGATACTCTTAGACCTTAGTTTTAAGTTGGAATCTCTTCACTCATTGTCAATTGATTTCGGATTGGATACAAGGCTTTCGCGTTTCATCAAAACAACCCCCAACCAAACGCTTCCCCCCCCGCCCCCGGACCTAAAAGTAAGGTTGCCGAGAGAAAAAAAACGGAATAGCCCCCAACCTTTACACCAAAATTTAATTAGACTCCCAACCTTTTAAAAACTTCAATTTTACTCTCAACGTTATATTCCGTTAATTAAAACGCCCCCTTCCGTCCGAATGACTAATGGATTCTGTTAAAAGCTCTTTTAAATAGCGTCCCGATCGAATTTCGATGATCTGAGCTGCTTAATGTGTTCAAAACGTGATTTTAAGGATACCCTCGTGAAATTAGCAAAAAAAAGAAGACCGGGAAAGACTTCATTTGAACAGTTTTTTTATTGATAGTTCAATAAAAAAATTTCCAAATCAAGTCCTTTCCGATAATTTTTTTTTTCCTTAAAACACGTTTTAATCATATTGAGCGGTTCGGATAATCAAAATTCGATTGGGAAACGGGACGTGCAGATCGATCCAGATTTTGTTCAAGTCCGAACGTCCGGATTTTGCTTTGGTCTGCACCTCCCCTTTTTCGATAGAATTTCGATGATCTGTGCCTCTCAATGTGATTAAAACGTGATTTTAAGGGTACCGGCAAGAAATCAACAAAAAAATGATCGGAAAGTACTTGATTTGAGCAGTTTTTTATTGAACTATTCAATAAAAAACTGTTCAGATGAAACTCTTCGCGGTCATTTTTTTTGCTAATTTCTTGGGGATACCGTTAAAATCATGTTTTGAATACATTGAGTAGCTCGAATCATCGAAATTCGATCGGGACGCTATTTAATGGAGCTTTTAACGGAATCCGTTAGTCATTTGGAAGAAAGGGGGCGTTTTGATAACGGAATATAATGTTAGGAGTAAAATTGAACTTTTTAAAAGGTTGGAAATCTAATTGAATTTTGGTGTATGGGATGGGGGCTATTTTGAAATTTTCCCAAAAAAACGAAAGAAAAGGAGTTCTCTGGGCAAGGATCTGCAGTGATTCAACACACACAAAAACCCACCCGATTAGGCGCCTTTTCCTTCAAACCCCGCCTTGCGTTTACAAAATAATCCCATCGGTCTTCGACGTCGTCGGAGACTCTCCCGGTAAGTCTCTCTCTCTCTCTCTCTCTCTCTCTCGGTTTATTGTTTGGTTTACTCGTTAGCTTTCTATCACTCCAAGTGCTTGATGGAATGCCAAAGTGAAATTTTATACTAATTTTGCCGAACTTGGTATCGAAATCAAAATTTTTTACAGATTTTCCCATCGTATTTTTATTCGGTGGCTGTGCTAGGGCCGGCTCTGAAAATTGTGCGGCCTAAAGAGAACTTTTTGAATGGGCCCTGAAATCGTTAGTTCGTTACAGGGAAAAAAACCTTCATAACGGAGTATACGAGAATTTGAGAGCATAAATACTCAAAATCAATAGTTACAATATTTCAAAAATTATCCTTCAAACATTGTTCTTCCTGTATTTTTTTTTTGCAAATGTACTAATTAAACTTGCATTATCAAGTTTTCCCACCATAGTCTATTCAATCTCTCTTGCGACAGAATTGACCAAAGGCAGGTCTTTATCAACTTTAACTTCGAAAATAATCTTTACACTGAGGCAACAGTAATTCGAATAATCAATGATATTAGGTACACATTCCATTCATTCGGAAAGCAAGTACCCTTTTGCCTTCAAGTAAAATGAAGCTCCCAAATACATCAATGTGCTTTCTTTAGTTCTTTTGGTGAAACTCCTTTCAAGACATTCAATTCGGAACACATGCCTCTCCCAAATACTTGAAAGGTTATCTTTTTAAAAAGAATTCTTATAGAATTGCACAATAATTTACCGAATTATCTAAATGGTTGGACCTTTTAACTCCGACATTACTTAGAATTGGGCCATCAAAATTTTTAACCAGGGCCTCAATTTTATATGGGCATATACAATTTGGGCCCCCCAAAATTAGTCAAAATTTGGGGCCTAAAGCAGTGCCTTTAAAGGGCTTTAGCCCAAACCCGGCTCTGGGCTGGTAAAAGACTCACTCTTCCTGTTACCGTGAGAATGATGGGTTATCGTATTGTCAAGTGCTTACTGTTTTATGATTTTAAGAATGGAAATGTTTTTTATTGATGGTCTAGCTTTGGACATCATCTGGTGTTTGTTTTGCAGGGAGAAACAAAATGAAAGTTAAGCTCTTACGTATCCTTCTTATGTTCATTTCTTCTTATGTGGTGTTATGTATCATTTATCTCCTCTTGTTCGCTGTCTTCTTTCTCGTGGGAGTATAACCCCTAGTAATATTAGTGTTGTTGATAGGAAAACTTATAATGTTCATGACTAGATTCATTAAGTGACGTATGTATATGGTTAAGACATTTCAATTGTGGACTTCCTTTTGAAAACAAGAGGCCATCTAAAAGTGGCTTCTAAAAGAGTATGGGTTACAGGAAAGAGCTTCGTTATGGAGTCAAGAGGCTTCTTGATTTCGTGTAACATTTATAACATTCAGCTGAAAAAATGTATTCCAAGGTACTTGTGGTGTTGATTTTGAATACATGTGCAAAATGCTTTGATAGTAAGGAATGTCTTTTTCATAATCTTTCTATACCTTTGGTATTTAGTTTTTATGATTACTTTGTAGTAGTGCTCTCTTTGCAATCATGGCATTTGTAGTTTGTTGTGTTCAGGAAATCTCAATCTCTAGTCTAGGCACCGGTTGTTTGCTAATAAGTTGGTTTTAGTCAATCAAAACTTTTCCAATGAAGTATGGCTACAATACTATTTTATTATCTATTGCTAGCTTCAGTTTTCTCTTAACTTGGTCCTTCGTGAAACACTGTTGGACTTATGGACAGAGTAAGTTCTCTTTAGCTTCTTCTTTTTTCTTTTTTTTTTGTGTTGAATGGTCTCTTGAACTTCTTATGGTATGGTTTGTGGTAGATTCACCTTTCTTCTATTGTAGGTGGCATGCTGTTGCTTCATGGACTTGGGATGCTCAAGATGAAACCTGTGGAATCTGTAGAATGGCCTTTGATGGTTGTTGTCCTGACTGTAAACTCCCTGGGGACGATTGCCCACTAAGTAAGTCACTGCCTTTATTTACAAGACGCTCTGCCATCATTTTCGTTTTTCCTGCATATTTATCAATCCAGTAACTTGGGTCGTCATTCACTAACTCCTCTGATGGGTTTTGATACCTCTGTTTCTCGAACTTTTGTCAGTTCAAGGTGGTTTATCTTCTCCATTAAGCTTCCAACTGGTACCACATTACTACATGAAATTTCCACCAAGGAGCTAACCTTTTTCATGGTTCAGTTGCCTGTTAACATTTTGTGAAAAGATTCTTAACCTCCCAAGTCCCAATCCGACGCTGAATATTGAAACATCACCCTGCTAATTTATTTGTTAATCTGCTGAGTTCAGTGGTGGAGAAATGCATGTTAGATATAGTAATCAGTATTCTGCTCAGAAGCAGATACATCTTTTCTCATTGCATTGTTGATAGTGGGATCAGCTCTGATAGAATTGGACTTTTGAAATAGTCCAGTTGGGTTCGGACTTTTGAAATAGTCCAGTTGCGCTTAGACTTTGGTCGCATTCCCATGCGGATGGAACCACCAACTTAATCCCCTGTATGGGCCACTATTTTTATCTCATTTCCATGTGTGTGTGTGTGTGTTTATGATGCGGTGGCCCCCGCTCCTTATCCCTCCTTACCATAAGTCCAACCAAGTGAGGTTGGAGCTGAATTGTTCTAAAGATGGGATGCCTAGGACTAGGAGCCCTTTCCCGTCCTAATCACTTTAGCAATCAAACATGGCCATACTCGTTTGTTAATTCATCGTATGCCCAGGTAGAAAGTGTGTTTCATCTTCATTGCATCTTATTTTGGGACCATGATTAAATTTCTTGCAGCAATAGTAAAGTTACATTATATGAGTAAAATGTCAAATAATATGTCTTGTCTTGCAGTCTGGGGTGCATGCAACCATGCGTTTCATCTTCATTGCATCTTAAAATGGGTGACTTCACAGACACCTCAAGCACATTGCCCTATGTGCCGTAGGGAATGGCAGTTCAAAGGAGGTGATCAGACGGATTGAGTTTCTTTTCTCAAGTCTTCTCTCTGTCTCTCTGTTGAATCCTTATTTCTGTTTTCTTTCTTTGGTTCACGTTTGGAAGTGGATTAACCAGCAAGACAACAAGGTTGCCACAGTTACCAAAAACCACAGATATTTGTTTCCTTGTCGCGTATTTCCATGGCAACAGTCTTATCAGTTTTATGTTACTAAGCAAAGCCAAAAAATCAATTCTTTCTTCACAAGAATTGGACATGGTTATGTAGTAGTAGTTTTGAATTTCTGTTTTGTGTCTTTCAGACCAGCCTTAGAATGTATTGTCGTGATGTGGGATCCCATTGTGGGGGCAAGAAATAGTAGTTTCTTTTTTGAACGGCGAAAAAGGAATAGTTTACAACAATTGACGTATCCATTTGGATATCCTGAATCCCACCAGAAAGAAATTTTCTGTTTTGTAGCTACTTAACTGGATATTGCTGTTTTAATACCACAGTTGGAGTAGGTATGTCGCATGAAGCTACCCAGTATGGTTACGTCAGTATCGGTTACACTGATGTGCATATCAGCATATTTTTTTGGATAAGAAAGCTAATGTGGATGTGGTGTGAATTTTGTTGGGGTGTTTGTTTCCGTTTGTGTGCGTGTGTGAATTTTACATTTCAGCTACTACTAAGGTAAATTTCTGAGTCAGCTGCTTATTTTAAATAATTCAAATAGATAAGGTTCATTTGTTTGTGCTTGTCCTGTCCAGACCAGACCAGACCTAAGTAAATTGCCCAAAACTTCGGCCCCTAGTTTGTTGTGCTTTTGAAAAATGGGCTAAAAAGCCTGATTACTTGGCCATGTCTAGTCAAATGGCTTTTAATCTGGTTTTCAAGCAGTCTGTAGTTTGTTTCCATGTGTAGTTTCTTGACGTTGCCACCTAGCATGAGCTTTGTAAAGTCAAACTATTCTTCTCTTTATATAATCAAAGTTTTGTCCGTCCTTGACGTTTCTGACTCCTCTTTTGGATATGGAAATAGAAGTCTACTGAGACCATTATTTTTTTCAAAGTCGGTCCCCAATTAAGATTGTTTGTGAACAGCTTTGAAGATGGCTTCTTTTGTTAATTTGAGATAGGAGTATTTGGGTTCCGAATGTTACTTCTGTCGAGACCTGATTATTTATTTATTTAAAAGGTACTGAAAATTAAACGAAAATCAATACCCTATCCTTGTTAAACTCAATGTCAGTCGTTGATTCTTTTGTTTTGAACATTAGAAATCTCATTCGTAATCAGGTTTGAGTCAAATTGACTGGTAAGAACTGAAGAAGATTTGAGCCAGAATTGGAAGCTGGGAGTTAGGGTGCCAAGTGCAAATTTACATGAACTTTAGAGTACTAATTTTTTTTTTGGGGGGTGTAGTCAGGGTTAATGAAGTAATTATTGTCTAATAACTTGTCCCATAATAAACTACTCCTACACCCTTCCAGCCAAAGAAGGAATAATTAGAAAGTCTACCTACAGACCAATGTGAATGTCTATATAACAGTACTGGAGGATACCATGTTGTATGTGTAATTTGTTGCACACACGAGGAAACTTTACTTGTGATAGTTTTGATTTAGCAACGCAGCAGAAAATATCCGATTTGTATGGAAGCGTAGCGTGCCAAGCGCAGTACCAAAGAAAAATTGACAGTTCATTCTTACTTTGTGTCACTAATAGTCTGTCGGGGGATCGGTGTCACTGACCTACACAATACCGACACTAAAGGGTCACGTGGTTTGATCGGAATGCTCGTTCCACGGAGAAATACGGCATTTCCTCAACCGAACAGAAAACAAAGGAATACGTATAAAGATTCTCACTCAAGGCTCTCTGGCTCTCTCGTCTCTTCCTCTCTGCATCCCACACCCCTCACATACATGAAAACAAGTACTAGGTGAAAGCAGAAAGAAAACAAAACAAAGAGCAACTCATTTCTCTTCTTCACATCTAAATCCTCAACCTTGTCAGGCGTGGGATCAATAATTGTTGCTGGCAGGCAGGTGCTGATATTTTGGGCCTTAGGATCAGTCTCAATCATCCCTCAATTGGGTGGGGGCCACGGACCAACAAGGACAGCCAATAAATTAACACCCATTATTGGAGTATTATTATAGTATGTGATGTGATCAAACATGGAGGTACTAGTGGTTAAGGAAATATAACAAAGGGGGTTTTGTCTTGCTGTGTGGGACATCGGATCCCTGTAAAAGAGTAGGCATATCTTCTTTATATATGGAGAGAGTGATAATTAAGTACTACTAATTAGCATCAATAAATTGTGAACAAAGATGCCGCTTACGGGTGCCGTTTGCATGGTTGGCTTCAAGTTTGATTTCATTTTCTTGGACGAGGATTACTTATAAGCTTTTAATTAATCCCATTCTTTAAGAGAGGTTTCGATTGACCGCCAATGTCGACAATCAATGGTAAAAAAATCGGTGGTAATTTTTTACGAGCAAGAGACTATTCTTGCCAGTAAGTTGTCTAGATAGACAAGATAGAGATTTTGGACGGTGTTATATATGCGGTCCAAATTGAAAGACTGGAGAGAAAAACAAGATTATGAGTAGAAGAAGCTGCTACAGAAGAAATACGACCAGAAGATATTTTGGTGTACCAAAAAAGAAAGAAGAAGATATTTTGCTTGGGAATGAAAGCTCTATTGGCTGGTCTATAGCTTCCATCTTGATCTATGGGATAGCTTACAATCTTGAAAGTTATTTGATGAGTACTTTTTTTTTATTCTGTTATTTGACTTTTCGACGGGGTTAGATACATAAATGATACGGAGTAGAAAAATTCGAACAAAAACATCCAATGTCTCAAAAAATTAGTGTTCTGATAAAAGTACTAAAACCCGACCCGAACACAAATTTCCTTATTTCCAAGACAGAAACATAAGCTAATTAAAATTTACTGCCACAAACCCACAATTCATAATCACAAGACAAACCACCAGTCACAACCTCAAGCACTAAATGAGAATACAAAATTTTCCAAGAACAGAATGGAAGTAGTACGAAATAATCTCTGAAGACACCAAATCAGCCACAGCCGGCCCAGGCATTAGATAATACCCCCACCTTCTCCTCCTGCCAAACAATCGAATTTTTTTGTTACCCAATTGATTAAAATCAGAGCCATTTAGTACCCGCGAGGAATGCTAGAAAGCACACTTTAAAACACGTTTTTCGACAGTCGACACAACTGCTCCAGAGTCGTTCAATGAAGTATACGTGAACCACATACATCGAATGATTCTATGAGTTATGTTCAAAAGTTGTGTCTTTTTGCGCACATGTGTGTATATATTAATGTATCGTCACGTATACACTAGAGAGAGAGAGAGTTGATACCTCAGGGGTTTGTTCACTTGGTGAGGATATAGATAGCATAGATGATTCCAGGGAGCCACCCAAATATGGTCAGCAACACACAGATCCAAAACTCTACCTGCAGCACCCCGTCGTCGTCGTCGCCGCCACAAAAACCGTCAATACCATCAAACGGAAACTTACCATACACATATTCTTCAAAACAATACATAGTACTATTACTCTATATTTTCTGTATACGTGCACATGTATCTATGCGCGCACACAGAGAGAGAGAGAGAGAGAGAGAGAGAGAGAGAGAGAGAACCTCGCATTCATAACGGAGGAAAACACCCAGAGGAGGCAAGATGATGGCCAAGATGATTTCCAAGAAGGTGGAGCTTCCCATTTTTTATTTTCCTCCTCTTTTTCAAATACAACAAAAACTAGTACTTGTTTTGGGAAGAAATTGAACTAGGGGATCGATTTTCCGATATGCAGCTAGAGAGGTGAGAGAAAGTGAAGCTGAGGTTAGTTAAGCATTTATACAGGAAAAGAAGAAGGGGATCGAGGTGGAATACAGGGGTTCGTGGGATGAAAACAGGTCGCCACGTGTAGAGACCAGATTCGATGACTTTGAGATTGGGAATCCAGATTTTTTTTTTTTGATTACCTCAAAACCATATCTCATTTACTGTACGGCGTTAGATACATAAATGATAGTAGAAAAATTCGAACAAAAACATCCGATGCCTCTGGCAAAAATTAGTGTTCTGATAACAGTACTAAAATGACAAAATCAATTTACGGTGTAAATCAATCAACGAAATGCACAATAATCCAAACACCCGACTTTAACACAAATTTAATTTCCTTATTTCCAAGACAGAAACATAAAGCTAATTATAATTTAGCTCCACAGACCCACAGTACATAATCACAAGATAAACCACCAGTCACAACCTCAACCACTAAATGAGAATACAAATTTTTCCACGAACAGAATGGAAGTAGTACGAAATAATCTCTGAAGACACCAAATCAGCCACAGCCGGCCCAGGCATTAGATATTACCCCACCTTCTCCTCCTGCCATACAATTGAATTTTTTTGTTACCAAATTGATTAAAATCAGAGTCATTTAGTGCCCGCGAGATTTGCTAGAAACTCAATTTTAAAACACATTTTCGAACACAATTGATACAGAGTCGTTCGATGTAGTATACGTGGACCCACATACATTGCATGATTCCGTGAGTTATGTTCTAAAATTGTGTGCCTAGACTTACACGTGTGCATATATATGTATCATCACATACATATGGAGGCGGATTCTCTATGGTTCAACTGCAGAGAGTCTCTGCAGTTCAATCACAGCCGTTCATCTTTGCATCGAACGGTTCACACTTCAAAATTAAATCTCGACCGTTAAAAACACCATCCGACGGTTGCGAACACTAACTGCACCTCTGTAGTAGGCAAGCCTGGTGCATATAATATTCTCCATCTGTCCCAATTTAAGTGTACATGTTTCTATTTTGAGATGTCCCAAAATAAATGTCCACTTTCTAATACTAACCATCAAAATATGCCAAACTTCCAATTTTACTCCCTAAAAAGTACACATTAATTTGATAGCTTTTTATATTCGTGTCATTTTTAAATTGACAACATCTTTCAATTTATAATATTATTTATGATTTTACAAACTTGGTATAACAAATTTAATTGAGATCTATCAAATAAAATTCATATTACATATTTGTTAAGATCCATATTGAAAGTTAATAAGCGATTTCTATACACATAATTAATTAACTACACAGTTTTTAGGGTTAATTTTAAAAATTCATAGTAAAAAATTTGACTTCTTAAAATGCACGATTTCCCATGGATGACAGGAGGGAGGGAGTATATATGCAGAGAGGAAATGCTACAATACATATCCTTAATAATTTTTAAAATGTTATGAATCTACTGCTAAAAAGTTACAAATTATATTGATGAAAAATTATGAATTTTTAGTATAAAAGTTACGATACGAAATAAATTGTTATGATCTGTTCTACAAATAATTTTTTATGATGTAGTATAACATGAACCACTCAATAGATACATATGATACACACCTTAAATGGGTAGATACCTCAAGAAAAGGGATAGATACCTTAAATGGGAGGGAGGTTGTGTGTGTAGATACCTCAAGAAAAGGGGTTTGATCGCTTGGTGAGGATATAGATAGCATAGATAATTCCAGGGAGCCACCCAAATATGGTCAGCAACACACAGATCCAAAACTCCACCTGCAACACCACCCCGCCGTCGCCACCGCCACCACAAAAACCGTCAATACCATCTAATTGAAACTTACCATACACATATATTCTTAAAAACAACAGGAGTACATACTATTACTCAATATTTTCTGTATACGTGCACATGTATCTATACATGGAGAGAGAGAGAGAGAGAGAGAGAGAGAGAGAGAGAGAGAACCTTGCATTCATAACGGAGGAAAACACCCAGAGGAGGCAAGATGATGGCCAAGACGATTTCCAAGAAGGTGGCTCCTGACATTTTTCCTTTCCTCCTCCTTTTCAGATACAACAAAAACTACTTGTTTTGGGAAGAAATTGAACAAGGGGATTTTCCTATAAGCAGCTACAGAGGTGAGAGAAAGTGAAGCCGAGGTTAGTGAGCATTTATACAGGAAACAAGAAGGGGATCGACAGGAGGGATACAGGGGTCCGTCGGAAGAAAACAGGTCGCCACGTGTAGAGTCCAGATTCGATGACTTTGAGATGGGAGTCCAGATATTTTTTTTATCAACTCAGAAACGTATCATATACATTGTAATTATAAAAAGGACGCTACCGACACCTACAAGTGCTGCTTAAGGTTTCTCCAGCACCACAAGTTAATCACAAATCTATGAAACGCAACTTTGTCCGGAATATAAATATCGCACTAATCAAACGGCTTTTCACACAATAGTCGTATCGACTCACATGCGTTTAACGATTCTGAATACTGTTGTATCTAAAACTTTGACTATAGAACTTATAAACCTCTTAATATAAAGCTTGTACACTTGGGATGAATTTGACATAGACTAGTTTTTCGTGAAGACATTATTGTTGTTTATTGATATTTTATTTAGTTTTTTGTTAATATTATTGAAACTTTGCCCATTGGAATCCATAAAAATATAAAGAAACGACATAAACTGATTAAATTAAGTTGATATGTGAAGAACAAAAAGACAGCTATAATGATACCCAAAAATTTAGGCCAACTTACACACTAGCCTTGGGCTTTTGTTCACTTGAGATCCCATAACTTTTTTTTTTTTTTTAAGAAGCGGATCCTCTTTAATCCATATTTTGAAATGAAGGAGACAGTTTTAATCTGAATCATCCAATACTACAATGAATGGTTCGGATGCTCAAAGTTTTTTTCTGAAAGATATGAATTCTTTACTTGAAGAGTTCTTGAGCAGATTTGAATCATTAATTTTTCCAATATATGATCCAGATTTAAACTGTTTTCTCCGGTTCAAACATGGACCGGAAAGGATCCCCTTTTCCCCTCTCTCAGCATGGTAATCTCATATGGGCAAGAGACCAATCTTACGGAGTTACCGATAAATGAGAGAACATTCCAAATTAAAACATCCAATATTTTCTTCTGAAAAAATTAGCGTTCTAATAACAGTACTTAAATGACAATCAATTTACGGCGTAAATCAATCAACAAAATGCACAATAATCCAAAACACTTCTGAACAGAATTTTCCTTATTTCCAAGACAAAGCTAATTAATTTACATTCACAAACCCAGCATACGATAATCACAAAGCAAACCACCGGTCACAGCCTCCACCCACTAAATGAGGACACAAATTTTTCCAAGAACAGAATGAAAGTAGTACGAAATAATCTGTGGAGACACCAATTAAATCAGCAACCGTCGGCCAAGTCATTGGATACCTCCTCTTCGATCGCCACCTGCCATATAAATTTTTTATTAAATCAGAGTCGTTCGGTCCCCGCGAGTCGTGAGCAACGTTAGGAAAGCAATTTTAAAACACAACTTTAAGTGAGTTCACATACATCGAACCATTCCAAACACAATTGTGTCCTTAGTTATGTTATGAAGTCGTGTTCCTAGTGAGAGAGAGAGAGAGACCGACCTCAGGTTTGTTCACTTGGTGAGGATATAGATAGCATAGAGAATTCCAGGGAGGTACCCCAATACGGTCAGCAACAGACATATCCAAAACTCCACCTGCAACACCACCCCGTCGCCGTCGCCACAGAAACCGTCAATACCATCTAATTGAAACTTACTACATACACATATTTTCTTAAAAACAATACATACTATTACACTATATTTTCTGTATACATGCACATGTATCTATACATAGAGAGAGAGAGAGAAGAGAGGAGGGAGAGAGAGAACCCTGCATTCAAAACGGAGGAAAACACCCAGAGGAGGCAAGATGATGGCCAAGATGATTTCCAAGCAGGTGGCTGATCCCATTTTGTTTTCCTCCTCCTTTTCAAATACAACACAAAAACTACTTGTTTTGGGAAGAAATTAAACAATGGGATTTTCCTATAAACAGCTAGAGAGAGGATCAGAGATGAAGAGAAAGTGAAGCTGAGTTAGTTAAGCATTTATACAGGAAAGAAGGGGTTCGTGGGTAGAAAGGAAGTTGCCACGTGTAGAGACTTTGAGATGGGGAATCCAGATCATATGAAGTAGTAAAAGATCAGGTCGGCTGTACGAGGGAGTATTGGGTGTCCTACCGACACCGATACGTGCTGCTTAAGGTTTTCTCCACCACCACAAGTTCGATCACAAACCTACGAAACGCATGCAGTTAAGTCCGGAATTGTTGGATATAAATATCGCACTAATCGAATGGTTTTCGACGCAATAATCGTACCAATCCACATGTATTGAACGGTTCAAACTAAATTGTATTCAAAGTTGCGTTTAAAAGCATGTGTATAGACTTGTGGCTATGGGGCTAAATATAAACCTCTTGTATCCCAAGTACCAAAAAATAGAGAAACTTTTATGTATCGGTTCGTTTCTCATTTTTCGGCCACTTTCCGATCACATTTTGATGATCGGTTCCGTTTATTTTGTTGAGTTCGATGAGAACTTTAATCGTACCAAAAATCGTCTTCATCGGATTTTATTTGATACATGATCGGCATACGTGAAAATGGGAAAAAAACCAAAATTGGGTTCCGATTCAGTGTATTTTTGGAGCCAATTTTGGTTTTCTTCAATTTTCACGTGTGCTGATCATGTATTTATTAAAGTTCGATGACTACGATTTTTGGTATGATTAAAGTTCTCGCCGAATTTTACAAAAATGAAAGAAACTGATCATCAAAATATGATCGGAAAATGACCGAAAAATGCGAAATGGACCAGAAAGCGATACCAAGGGGTTGGTATCCCCGGTATACATAAAAATTTCTCAAGAAAAATACTTCATCCGTCCAAAATATTTAGGAAGTATAATGATTACACCTAAAAGTAGTTGACTTTATAATATTACTCTTCAACTTTTTTGAAAAGTTATTTTATTTCAAAAAAGTAAGGGCAAAAAGAGAGTTTTAACCATTCAAAAGTCAAATGTACAAAGAAATTGGAACAAGATAAAGTTACAAAATGAGCAAACAAATCGAAAACTGACATTTTTTCGCGAAGACAGTGAGTATTATTGTTGTTTATTGATATTTTGTTTAGTTTTAATTTCCTCAATATTCTTAAAACCTTGCCAATAGGAATCGATAAAAATATAAACAAACGATATAAAGCTGATGAAAGTTGATACGTGAAGAACAAAAAGACAGTGATAATGATACCAATTTACACCCTTGAAAACAAATTTCTTTATTTCCAAGACAATAACATAAGCTAATTAATTTACATTCACAGACCCACAATACAATAATCACAAAACAAACCACCAGTCACAGCCTCAACCACTAAATGAGAATGAAATTTTTTCCAAAAACAGAATTAAAGTAGTACGAAATGATCTCTGAAGACACCAAATCAGCAACCGCCGGCCCAGGCACTAGATACCCGGCCCATCTTCTCCTCCTGCGACATAATTTTTTGTTACCCAATTATTAAATCAGAGTCCTATAATTAGTATCTGTGAAAAATGCTAAAAACACAACATTAAAACACATTTCCGTCTACAAGTCGTTCGATGTAGTATATGTGGATCCACGTATATCGAATGATTCCGTGTCTAAAGTTGTGCACCTAGACTTTTTAGATATGGTCACGTACTCACGTATATACATAGAGAGAGAGAGAGAGAGTTGATACCTCAGGGGTTTGTTCACTTTGTGAGGACATAGAGAGCATAGAGAATTCCAGGGATGTACCCCAATATGGTCAGCACCAGACAGATCCAAAACTCCGCCTGCAACACCACCCCGTCGTTGTCGTCGTCATCACCATCACCACCACATAAACCGTCAATGCCAACAAGTTGAAACTTACTATACACATACTCATAAAAACAGTACATACTATTATATATTTTCTGTAGCCATGCTTCTGTATGTACACATAGAAGAGAGAGGAGAGAGAGAACCTTGCATTCATACTTGAAGAAAACACCCAGAGGAGGCAAGAGGATGGCCAAGATGATGTCCACGCAGGTGGCTGTTCCCATTTTTTTTCCCTCCTTTTCAGAAAACAACAAAAAAATGCTTCTTTTGGGAAGAATTCAAACAAGGGGAGTTAGCTATAGACAGCTAGAGGGTCAGATGAGACAAAAGTGAAGCAGAGGTTAAGGTTTTATACAGGACTCCGGTATCTAACCGGAGGAATGGGAGGTGGGAAACGGGTTCGTGGGGAAGAAGAGAGGTTGCCACGTATAGAGAACAGATTCTTTTTTTTTTGTTTTTTTGGTAAAGCGGGAAAACATAGAGAACAGATTCGATGACTTTGAGATGGGAATCCAGATACTCCTAGGAAGCAAATTCAGGTCGGCTGTAGGAGTTAGTATTGGGTGTCCTGACGATCACCGAAAGGTGCTTCTTAAGGTTTTCTCCATCACCACAAGTTGATCACAAATTAACCCATGAAACGCAGTGGTGTCCGGAGTTGTTCAATGTAAATATCGCACTAATTGCACAATTGTGGACACAATCATAGCGGCCCACATGTATTGTACGGTTTCTGACACAGTTGTTTATAGAGTTGTGTTTTAAAAATATGTGCATAGACTTTTTGCTATCTCGTTTTGCTAATATTCTTATTTTCTAAGGTTATAATTTGAACTGTCCAATATTGTAATTATTGGTTCGAATCTGTTCAAAATCTCTTGGAAGAATTGAATTCTTCGTGTGAAAAATTCTTGAGCAGATTCGAACTATTAATTTTTTTAATGTATGGTCCAAATTTAAACGGTTTCCTCTAGTCCGAATCCCCCTTTATTTTTTGTCATTCTCAGCTTGGTTTCTAATAAATTTTGTCTCCGCGTATTATTTCTCTCACTCTTTCTCTCACAAGTCCGAAAACTTCCTTTAAAACCTTTACCAAACAACGCCTTAGTCTTGACAATGTCCTGGGGGCACTGGATAATTTATCTGGCTTTACAGACAGGCAGGATACAGCTGATGAGATGAATGAATGTGGATTTTGAAACGTCACAATAGAAAGTATTAAATAATCAAATGAAAACTTGCCATGTGTAATGTAACTGGCCTCCCACCTGTGCCAAACGCACCACTCCTCCTTTATCCAGGCCGATTGGTTTCAATATTTAATTAATTATTTATTTTTTAACAAGAACTAATAAATAAATAACTAAATAAAATTTTGTTAGTATTTGCCGGAGTAATTGTGTTTAAATTAAAAATGATGAATAGCAATCAAATACTAGCTAGGTGGCGGAATCAGAATGATGTGTGTTTTGATGTTTATTATAATTAATTAGTAGTACTATTAAGAGAGAAACAACTAGAAACATAGTAGTATATGTTGCCATCAATAGACATAACGAGAGTGGCAATAATGGAGTGTATTTCTGTAGGAGAGTCCGAAAAAACAGAAATGGATTTGGTATATATACAGGTATCTATCTATATATATACACACGCTCTTTCTGTTGATTTCGGAAAATATTTTACCCAAAAGAAATCTACGAGATTGAAATGTGAGCTACATTTGAAAGCTAGTAATTGTGATGTGTGTTTTAATCTGAAGGGTACTTATACTTGTAAAGGGAGACTCAGAGCATATCCAACCATGCCTTTATTTTATCAAAATCATTTTCTAATAATATTCAAAATCATGAAGAATTGCAACTCCAACTAAGGGTCATCATTTAGCCCGAAGGCCCGTGACCCGTCCAAAGCCCGTCCGGCCCGAGCCCGTAAAACGGGTGGGCTAGCCCGGCCTGTAGTTTGTAATGGGCGGGCTCGGGCCTATGAATTTTTACTCGGCCCGCCCTTAGGTGAGGCCCGTGAGCCCGCCCGTGGTACCTGCCCAAAAGCCCGCCAACGGGCCCGCCAATTAGCCCAAAATCCCACAAAACCCTTTCTTTTTTCCCTTGATTTAGTTTTGCCCAAGGAAATTTAAGCCCGCCCATTGGCCTGCCCGGCTTTTAGCCCTCAGCCCGCTGATTGGACTAGCCCGTGGGCCGGGCTTGGGCTTTAATTTATGGTAGGTAGCCCAACCCGCCCGGCCGGCCAAAAACAAAAAGCCCAATTGGCTCGGCCCGTGAGCGGGCTTGGGCAGTGACTTGGGGGGCCCAGCCCAGCCCGGCCTGATGATATGACCCTTAACTCCAACCATACTTCATTTGGATTCTTGAAAATGAAGAATTTCATAGATGGCGACTCCTCCAAAATTTGAAGAATATTCTCCATATAATTTTCAACATTATGATCCACTATTAATAAAATTTGTGCCGTTACAATTAAAGAAATTAACAATACCTTTTAAAATAAGGCAATTCTTGAATAAAGGCTCTTCTCTTTGCCTTGAGAAGCAATTTACAATTGCCAAGTGTGAGTTTCATTACAAAGATCCGAAAAAGAGACACATGAAGAGCATGGCGAGGTTCTGAAGCATGTACCACAACTTTAGGGAGATATCCAAATGGGAGCTACCCACTTCAATCAATTAGTCAAGATTTTGACCAGATACGAAATCACATGTTTTTCAGTAAATTTTAAAAATTTTGTTATATCATATTTTGGAGAGAATGAGGGATGATTTAGTTTTGAGTATGTGTTGTGGAAGATGAACATAGAGATAGAGAAATGTGGTTGGAGTACGAGTGACTAGTAACATGCTTCAAATTCACTTTTTGAATTAAATTTGATATTTTGATAATTCACAATGAAAAATTGGATGGAGATCGATGCTCTCAGAGTGTGCTAAAATCGTAGAGATTTTACATGTATGTATATTTCTTTGTAAATTGCGGTACAAAACAAAAATTTCTTGATAAATATAACTTGGAATTTCCTCTCGATCATTTGTGTGCGATTCCGTTAGAAAAAACACCCGGGGTTGGAGTTCTCTGTCAAATCTCACTAGACAATAAAGTTGTCATTCGAAACTTTGAAATCACCTCTTAAACACAAATTGATATCCATGTGCTCGCCAGGGCCACACGAGTGGCGTACTAAAGGTTAAAGGCAAGCCACCCCATGCGAGCCCACGCACAAGTGAGGGCACGCGTGCTGAGTAGGTGCCATCTCAACGAGATAGTAGGCACCAGGTCAATCATGTGGTTAGGGTTGATTGCTGAGCCAGCTTTTTGACTAGCTAGAAGGGATCCGATTTCCACTCATCTCTTTGATGGTTTCCTCGTGAATTTTTTAATTTGTATCACATGTTCCTTTGTTCAAGGTATGCTTAGACGAGCTGCTGCATCCAACATTAAGCAATGGAGAATCACTTGTTACGATGTGGTTTGCTATCTTTCAATTCGGATCACAATCAGAGAACTTGCTGAAACGGACGATATAGATTTGCAGTGTCTCGTTCATGATTACGAAACTTTGATCGGAGAAAAACACAATTTGAAGCAAACTATTGGCGTCAGTAACAAGATTTTTATTGCTCATTTACCCAATAAATCCATACATCCAAACATAATCAAAGCACTATAGGAAACTAATTCCATTTTCTTCTAAAGCTAGAGACAACACCATGGGCATAACCACAACATCAAATCACCAGTACTATGCCCATCCCTTAATAATCCAAATACATTAAATAAAAAAAAAGAAAAGAAAAAAACAGAATGAAAACCGCTTGAGAACTTTTAGATAGCCATCTCCTCCATTGGCCGGAAATGAGGTCCTTCTCAATCTGACCTCAAATCTTCACCTGCCATAAAGTAAGAACAGGTTACCCTTTAGTCCAAAGATATCAGAACAAAAGTGTCACTTGAACGACTCCGAACATAATTGTGTCTCTATCTGAAGTTGTGTATGTTCCTAGACTTTTCGTAAATATAAACTGCGGTCGCATATAAAAACAGAGAGAGAGAGAGAGAGAGAGAGAGAGAGAGAGAGAGGTGATACCTCAGGGGTTTGTTCACTTGGTGAGGACATAGAGAGCATAGAGAATTCCAGGGATGAACCCCAATATGGTCAGCAAAAGACAGATCCAAAACTCCAACTGCAACCCCACCACCACATAAAACCGTCAATACCATCAAATTGAAACCTACTATACACATACTCGTAAAAAACAGAAAAAAGCCTTACTATACTACATATATGCATCTGTTTCTATACATAGACAGAGAAGAGAGAGATCGAGAGAGAGAACCTTGCAACCGTACTTGAGGAAGACACCGAGAGGAGGGAGGAAGATGGCCAAGATGATTTCCACGCAGGTGGCTGCTCCCATTTTTATTTCCTTAATTTCAACAAACAACAAAAATTGCTTCTTTGGGGAAGAATTAAACAAGGGGAATTTTCTACAAACAGAGAGGGTCCGAGATGAGAGAGAGTGATGGAGCAGGGGTAGTCATGCATTTATACAGGAGGAAGCAGGGGAGGTGGGATACAGGAAAGGGATCGCCACGTGTAGATATTTAACAAAATATCCCAAGCTACCGACGCCGAAATATAAGTAAGTTTTTTTTTTTTTTTTTGTTCTTCTTTCTAAATTTTTTGTTAAATTGGTTTGATATTTTTGGATTAATCATCCGTTATGACAGGAGAAGTCTAATTAAAAAGCAAAAAATAAAAAAAAATTAAAGACAAAAGAAGGATCAAATATTAGCCTAAATTCTGAAGCAAAGTTGGATGATTCGTAAATGTTTTTACTGATATCGGATTGAAATGATTTTTTACGGAGACTGTAAGCAATATGTTTTGAACAAATTGAGCGGCTCTGATTATTTTTGCGGGATGCAAAACAGTCGCAAAAACCATCTGTACACGGTTGTTGTACAGCTTTTGCTGTACAATTAGTAGCTCTCTTTTCCGTTTGTACAGGCAGGATATATACAGTAATGCTGCTACTGGTACAGCAGTTTTAGCACAAACAGCGCGCGTTTGGATCTGTCTCGGGTTCAACAAAGATAATCAGAGCCGCTCATTTTGTTCAATATATTTTGCTTAAGATACTTGTAAAAAATCAGCTCCATCCGACATTGATAATAAGGGTGTTTGCAAAGTGCCAAAATCGCTTTAGAAATTTCCAAAGCGATTTTGAATGCTTTGCAAACACTCTTATCGATGTCGGATGGAGCTGATTTTTTACAAGGGACATTAAGAAAAATATATTGAACAAAATGAACGGCTCCGATCATCTTTGTTAGACCTAAGACGGGCCCAAACGAGTGTTGTACGCACTATTTGTGCTGAAGCTGATGTACCAGCAGCATTTCTGTGTATACAGCGGATGAGCCGAATGTGGATTAATTTTTGAAACGTCACCATGAAGTAGTATTATTAATCAAATGAAAACCTGCCACGTGAAATGCAAACAGACCTCCCACGTGTGCCGACTGCTCCACTCCCTCGCTTGAAATTGAAGTCAAAGTTACGTTTTATTCTTTTACAGGATGATGTGGAGTTTGGAATCATCTGTTGAACCACATGATTCATCTGGTTGAGTCTTGGGCATGGGGATTAAAAAAAACAAAAAAAAGAGTTTTGAACATCACGTGACGATATTTTTCTGTTTGCACACATAAGATACAGGGGATGAGCCGAGCGTGGATTAATTTTTGAAACGTCACCATGAAGTATTGTTAATCAAATGAAAACTTGCCATGTGTAATGCAACCGACCTCCCATGTGTGCCGTGTGCTCCACTCCTCTTCGGAGTTGAAGTGAAAACTTACTTTATATTTCTATGTGTACATGCATACGTGTCTCTAAATGGGTTTTAATTATTATTTACTACATTTTTTATTTAATGAGAACTAATAAATTTATATTTTAAATTTAATGTAAATTACCAAACAAATTCGGAGTATCAGGTGGCCGAATGATGTGTTTTGATGTTTTGTTTATTACTAAGAGAGAAGCAACTAGAAACATACATTAATTCATTGCCGAAAAAAGAAAACTAGAAACATGTGTGTTGTCATAAACGTAGTATTTCATTAGGAAAAGTCTACAATACACATTTTTTAAAAGGTTATACCATATGCATTATTTTATGGCTTATTCATAACATTTTAGCATGTTTTGTAACTTTTGTTATAGAATTTATAACTTTTCAGCAATACAATTCGTAACATTTTCATTATAATTCATAGCATTTTGGTGTATCTCATAACATTTATACGATTCGTTACTTTTTAGCAATACGATTTGTAACATTTTCTCTATAATTCATAACATTTTGGAGGGTGCATATAATACACATCCAAATAAAGGGTGTGTATTGTAATCTCTCTCTTTCATTAGACATACTTATTTTTCGTTAAGGTAAAACGTGGGATGAGGACGAGAGCGCGCGGCAAATTTGTTTTTCGTGGACATGAATAAAAAGAACATCTACTCATTGGAGAGTTATAAACGATAAAAAATTAGTCTAAGGTCTACTATAGATTGATGAAGCCAGATATTGTATTGTATAGGAGGATCTATATAATATACGTACGTACGTATCGCTCTCTTAATTACTGTTGATTTCGGAAGATATTTTCTCTAAGAGAGAGAGACCCACGGGCGAGTGAGCTGCAATTGAAGACTGATGGGTGAAGTGCCTTGATGGTGAGCTGTGCCCCAAGAGTTTGTACTACATATTCAAGATTATACACACAATATTAATTTCTCCTATACTGGTACGAATAGTGTGATAAAAAATTAAAATGTAATCTCCGCCAGCTCTATTGCAATTGTTCATATTATGTTGGATTGGGCAGATGAATTCTCTTTGAGTATGATATCATTTCTTTGCTTCTATTAGTCTTGTAACAATTTCAAGATTAATGAAATTTTATTGCTATTAAAAAAAAAAATTTGTTTGTACTATGCAAAAAGAGAACTTTAATTTTTTTGTTTTTGTTTTTGTCAACACTATTTCAAACTTTTTTCTACAAGTTACTAGATATCAATCAGGTTTTATTTTCTTGAAAAAATTAGCTATTTTTAATTTCTCATTTTGCGTAGTCAATAAGTAATTTTTTATTTTATTTGGAATGGAGGGAGTAAGATTTTACTTTTTTTTTTGGAAATATCTTGAAAAAGTTACATCACCATGATCCCAACCAAGGGAATGACTTCGGTGTCTCTATCTATTTTGGAGACACTGTAATGTTTTGCATAACAAAACCATTACGATGTCCTGGTTGGTTTTTGGTTATGCCCTGTTATGGTTCTGTAATGCTTGTAATGGTTCTATTATACCAAAAATTACGATATCTTCAAATGGGATGGAGACAGTGAAGTCGTTCCCCCCAACGTAACCCATTAGCAATATATAGTACCAACATCCTCTCTTTAGGGGCCAGGTTGAAAAGATCACAACCTCACTGCACTTAAATACTGTTAACACAATCACGCTAGCTAGCTGCCACGACTGGAATTTTAACCTTTGTCTTGGATGAATTTTCATGGTTTGAGCTAATTTCAAACCGATGCATTAATATCTGTGAAGAGAATTGGCAAATACTCCGTAGGTTAAACAATTGAAAATGCGCTCTTCTTATTTTGTCCTACCATTAACTTGATATGACCGAAACATGCACCAAATGGGACAAAACCCAAACACAGAAGGGCTAAAGGCCGAATTCCAAAAAAAGAGCAAAACCCGATACACCTAAGGGCCACACTGCCCAGATCAGAAATAGCAGCCCAAGAAAAACAAAAAGATCAGCCCAAACAAAAAATGGGCTGAGCGCATTTCTTTTTCTTTTTTTTAGTTACTACTAGTATTTGATATATTTGAAGTATTTACTGAAGATGCTATGAGCTCAATTCTGCCAAATTATATGAGGTTTCGTAACCGATGTGCATTCAGTTTTCCACCCATGTTTGCTTGTCCAAACTCTCTTGATGTTTCCTCATGGATTTTTAATTTTGGACCACATGTTTCCTTTTCTCATGGTATGTTTCCATGAGCTGCATTGGACGTTGCAATCAAGGATGGAACCAGGAGAGGTTTAATGGCGGCGGCCGCCACGACAAAAATTTTAAAAAATACAATTATGATATGTAAAAAAAAAAATTATGCCCAACTTATATAGTTTCGCCATCACTAGAATTTTTTAGTATACATTTCGCCACTGTTAGGATAAAATCCTAGTTCCGTCCTTGATTGCAATAGAGAATCACTTGTTACAATGTGGTTTTGTATCCTTTTGGATCACAGTTAACGGTGAGAGTATATATCCAGATTTGGAGTGTCCTCCAAAACTAAGATTGGAGATCATTCGATCAAACCGGCCAATTTAAGAACACAAGTTGAAGGACATTTTGACTTGTGCAATAAAAATCCCTACATCCAACACAATATTCTAAGATACAACAAGATGAGCCAACATTGAAAAACGATGATCACAACCAGAAGCACATCATCAAATCACCAATTAACCCTTAGTAATCCAAATACACACCAACTAGTACAAAAGAACAGAATGAAAACCGCATCAGCACCTTTAGATACCCATCTCCTCCATTGGCCGGAAAATGAGGTCTTTCCAAAGTTAGATCTCAAATCTTCACCTGCCCATAAAGTAAAGAATATACCAGCTGAAATAATCAGAACAAGTGCAGCACTAGGAGAGCATAATATTTTTCGAAAGCTCTGTGGATGCATTTGCTTTTCTTTATTGTATTGTTTTCATGCATCTTGGGCATCTTTAAGATTAATGGAAACTTTCTTTTGCCGTTCAAAAAAAAAGAAAGAAAAGAAATTAAAAGAAATTGAGTACCTTGAGAGATGATGGAGGCTGCAGGTGGAGATATCAGTTCTTGGTGATGGCATAAACAGCATAAATAATTCCGGGGAGATACCCAAACAGGGTCAGCACTAGACAGATCCAGAACTCCACCTACATCCACCAGAGAACCAAGAAATCATAGGAATGGTTTTATCAAACGGTTGTTGATCCATTTGTGCTTTAGATATGTGTTGATCGAGAGGGGGAGAGAGAGACAGAGAGAAAGGAGGGTACCTTGCAACCAAACTTGAAGAAGACACCAAGGGGAGGCAAGATGATGGCGAGGATGATATCTATGCATGTGAGGGTTGACTCGTCCGCCATTGATCGATCTTTCCCTAGCTTCCAAAGAAAAAGGACTTCACACACAGAGACAGACAGACAGAGAGAGAGAGATGACAGTTGGGACAAAGTGAAATCGGTTGGGAATTTATAGTACTAGACAGAGCAGGACTACGGTCACCACAGGCAATTCGCGGTGGACGGGTGAGTGGGTCTCAAAAAAATACAGAAAAATATTTATAAATTTTAAAATAATATTTTATGGAATCTTGTGAAAAATCAGTTTCAACGGATATAGATAAATATATTTTTTGAAATTGTAGGGACGAAACTGCAAAACTAAACAGTTTCGTTTCTACCAATTCGGACGGGTGAGTGGGT
Source organism: Rhododendron mucronatum var. ripense (assembly GCA_019656295.1). Classification (NCBI taxonomy): domain Eukaryota; kingdom Viridiplantae; phylum Streptophyta; class Magnoliopsida; order Ericales; family Ericaceae; genus Rhododendron; species Rhododendron mucronatum. Next base: position 2,221,646 of record BPLT01000068.1, on the reverse strand, counting down.
CTCAAAAAAATACAGAAAAATATTCATAAATTTTAAAATAATATTTTATGGGACCTTGTAAAAAATCAGTTTCAACGGATATCGGTAGATATATTTTTTGAAATTGTAGGGACGAAACTGCAAAACTAAACAGTTTCGTTTCTACCAATTCCGAAAAACATACCTACAGATATCAATTAGAGCTGATTTTTTACAGGGTCCCATAAAATATTATTTTAAATTTATAAATATTTTTCTTTATTTTTTTTGAAACCCGGAGTGGACCCCAAAAGCCCTGTGGTGGACTGGTTACCGCATTCCATGCAGTGACCCTAGCCTTTCTGTACTAGACAAGGGGTAGTGACGAGATCCTAGCTAATACAGGTAGGCTACAGCGGTGCAGCCGATGATGAGATTGTCAGTGGTCCTACGTGGCACGTGCTGGGCTCCCCGGTGGGGACCAGCGGCCCCATGTGAAGAAAAAGTCTCCACCGGCCAGGCGGCCCAGGCCCGCATGTGAATGATGTGAAGTGTGAAGATAAACACTTTGATTGTAGCACACTCTCCCACAACATTAACACCAAATTATGTTCACACCTCACAATCGATATTTCAAATTTGAATTATTTCTTGAGATTATAACTCTGGTAAATGTTTTTTTAACCCAAATCATAGGAGTATAATAATCAAAACATCGAATTCAATTGTTTATATCCAGTCAAACAATTGAGCCCTAAAGAATTATAATTAGTACATCCATGATTAGTAAGTTGGAATTGCAAAAGTACTAAAACGCAAACAATTTCGCTATATGGTCGTGTGATACTATTTTCATTGTATTTTTATGTGATTTTCGCACACATTTAGATTTTCTATGTGTAAATGCCAATAGTAATACGGAAGAAATTAGGATGCATGTTGTAAGTAAAATCAAGCTAATCGAAATTGACATGAGTAAGAATTGCTTAAAAATTGCGTTCATATTTAACTTGTGTTGTTAATGTAACAAACTTGAATAAAAATACATGGGCATTGAAACTCTTTGATTTTCTCCGTTTTGCTCAAACACAAGTCACTTTTTTTTGGTACTCTCCTATACAATGCAAAAACACAAAATAGTAGTAATCGACGGAGCTTATTTTAGAACAACTTAATAGCTAAGGAAAATTAGTGGATACGTTTTCTTTGGTCGGCTAGAGTACTGTAGCTTTACTACAATTGTAAGAAATCGTTATATCTAGGAAGACTTTTTTTTCTTTTCCTTTTTGTTTTTTTGGGTAAATGTCATAGCTGGGAAGACTTTTTTTTCTTTTCTCACTTGGTAGTTGGTACAGTTTCCATCCTTTATCTTAACTAGTAAGCTAAGAAATGGTGTTGACCACGTCCATGGAAAGTGTGGAATGTGTAACCAGTGCAACTTGGTTCTTCTTTTCCTTTTTCATTTTTTTTTGACAAGCCAGTGCAATTATGTTTAACCAGAGGGGAAAGTTTGCCACGTTGGTATGCACGTGTTAGGTTTTTCCTCCCACAAGTGCCAGAGAGATCACCTCCTTTTTTAAAAAAGAATATCAAATCAACTACTACTATATCATAATAAACAGTAGAATCCACAATATTCGTAAGTAGTAATCAATTACTACTACTTTATTATTATAATTTAACACCCTCCCCGAAAAAGAAAAAAAACTATTTTATAAGGAGTAGATAAGATCGTTATAATTCAGACAGTTACCTCTGACATGAGGGACAAATAGATGCAGACACTAACCCCAAGGGTTGGCCAATTAATTTGGGCCGGGACTTTGGGATTTGTTTATTTCTTGTCTTCCAATATTATACTTGCTCGCAATTAATGGGTCACTTTACCTTCATGCGTGAGCGTATGAAAATGTTGTGGAATGAGTACGCAGAGATGTTCAAGGTGCGATTAAGCTGGAACGTCCGGTATTGTCAAAAGGAAGTAGATGCAAACACCGTACACCGTACACCATAAAATGTAATTATCATTTTAGATTATCTTCAATCCCCAATTTGTAATATTTTAAAATTTGTATATGAAGTTCTTGTAATTGTATTTGGTCTTTTGGTAGTGTTTTTATCTATGGAGTTCTCTTTTCTTTATTTTAAGAGAAAAAGAGGACAAAAACTGGTCGTTTTAGATTATTTTGTTTTGGACTTTGTTTCATGAAGTTTCTTTCTTATAATCTTATTTACAGAGTATGTGGGATATATACTCATAGGAAAGGTGAGATGGAATCTGCGTCAAGGAACTTTGGATGGTTTTGGGGGAAAAAAGTTTAACTTATGCTTTTTGTTCGTCTTTATTAAAAAAATTATCTGTTTTAGTCATAATTATTTACTTTTTCGATTACTCTTGTCAAGACAAATCAATAATATACAAAACTTTGACGCAAAGCTATCAAACATAATTTTTTTTTAATAAAGACAAAAAAAAAGTCAGGTCATTTTATTTTTTATTTGCCAAAACTCCCTTTGTTTAATTAGTAGTGGAAGACAAAATACATGGCTTTAAAAATAAGTTTGTGGGGACCGGCTACCACAATGATTTAAAGTTGTTCCACTTAAATTATACCCTCTATGATCACATCCACCGTGTTTTTGTTTTTGTTTTTTTTATCATTTGACAAGGCCCGCAGGCACATCCACTGTGTTTGGTCTGGGTTTTGTGAAGCACTTGTCAAATCAAACTTTTTCTGTTTTGTTTTATTTTTGCTTTCATTTTTCTTTAAGTACATAGTTAAAATTAAAACTTCATCGATCAAGATCAATTCTATTCTCAAGACTCACGGGGTTGAGAAGGGGAGCAGTTAATTAACAGCGTGAGTGAACACAACACCTAAAGTACGATAAATCTGGTCGTACTCGTTGGCCGGAAGTAACATCGATGTTCAAGTCGGTTAGTTTCAAATAAGGAAAGGGGAGTACTTAGCTCGGAGTTGGCAAGCAACAATGTACCTCTTTAGGTTCTTTTTTATCCACGTAACTTATGGAGAAAGAAGGAAGTTGGACATCAAGTAAGTTTGTGTCAAGCACTAAAGACACTATTCACAATCGTATATTCGAAAAACGTCATGTATGCCGCATTGATTGCCACGTGGTCGGACTCCACGTGGCTGAGCCATGCCACCTAGTGCCCGCGGAGCCTAGCTAGCTGCTAAGTCACCTTGAGTTGGGCCAATACCCGTTCCTATCGCATGCGTCCTTGCACCCGCCATTCGGGTTGGGCTATCCATGGGTGAGAAGGCCCATCGTGACCGGTTTTGGCCCATGCGCAATCCTAGTTTGTGAACTTAACCTATTCGTCAGGCTAAATCCTCATCCGGTTCGGCCGAGTACAGACACATTTAGAAGCCCACACAAAACCCATCCACCCCTATGGCTATGTTTGATTCCCACCCTCCGGCAGAGTTGTTACTTCTTTTTTTTGTTGTTTTTAAGACAAAGGCAATCGCATTTCATTTCAAAGGTCGAACGGCACTTACAAAGATCAGAAAATTAGATGCATCCTTGCCAACAAACATACAAATTACATTCAAAGGGCTACCTAATTACTTCTATCAAAGCAATGCATATATACATTGTACGAACAGAATCGACACTTCGTGTCAGTCAATTGAGCTAGCCAACGACAAATAACAAAGCCACCCAAGGGATCATAGATTCCAATCAATGCATAAACATAAATCACCGTGGATTCCCAAACGACCACAAGATTAGCAGATAGGCTAAGAATCCATCCTCCCATGAACTATTGTCCATTAAGCACACCGGCTGGATCCGAACAAGGAGACAAAACACCGTCCAGAAGTGAGAGAGGATGGTGATTTGGTGAAGACAAGAAAAAGCTCTTTGGATTAAAACCCAAACATGACATCAAACTGTATCAAGTGGAGGATTTTAAAAAGGGCTCCAGTTGCTATCCGGAAAATTTAGATATCCCACTACTTTCTCTTTTTTGGTGTTTACTTCTCTTATTTTTCTCATCCAATTCTTTATTGGATTTACTCGTTTTTTGTTTTTGGGTTAGCAGGTGCTCTCTTTTTGCCTGCTCTCCCAGTGGATAATGTACCCTTTCGAGTTTAATAAAATCTTTCTTTTGTGTTGAGAAAAAAAGAGAGGAACTTCTACACCCGCTCGCACTGGGCTGGGTTGGCGTCCTCCCTGTAGTGTTACTAGTGTAGTCAAAGAAACTTGGTTACAACCATTGCATCAAACTTTACCTATTCCCACACATAAGAACTAAATAAGTGTAGCCTATGATTTGAATCATTTGAACAACTAGTATGAGAATTTTCCTCCCTCTAAAATTAACTCATAAACTGCAACCAACACTCCCCAACCCATGTCTATCTTCACCACCCAAATACTTCTCTCCCACCCATCTCGACTCTCTCATCAACACCACAACCCAAACCAAGAACATCAACCATGCCACCCAAATCCACGCCCAAATCATCACCCACAACTACACCTCCCTCCCTTTCCTCTTCACCAACCTTGTCAACTTGTATGCCAAATGCGGGCATATCAACCACAGCCTCACACTGTTCTCAACCACGAGAAATGAGTCCAAGAATGTTGTCACGTGGACCTCTCTCATCACCCACTTGTCTCACTACAAAAGACCCTTTCTTGCACTGAAATTGTTTAACGAAATGGGAGGCACTGGTGTTTACCCAAACCAATACACCTTCTCTGCTATTCTACCGGCTTGCGCCGACACCGTGGTTGTAATACATGGTCAGCAAATGCATTCATTGATTTGTAAACATGGGTATCAGTTAGATTTGTTTGTTGCTACTGCATTGGTTGATATGTATGCTAAGTGTGGTGATATCAGTTTGGCTGAGAATGTGTTTGATGAAATGCCCGAGAGAAACCTAGTTTCCTGGAATTGTATGATTGTTGGGTTCTTGCAAAACGAGATTTACGATCGAGCAGTTGGGTTATTTAAAGGCATTATGGGAGAGATGTTAAGTCCTGATCAAGTGAGTTTTTCTAGTGTTTTAAGTGCTTGTGCTAATATTGGTGTTGCGGATTTGGGGAAGCAAGTTCATGGGGTTGCTGTTAAGCATGGCGTGATTAGTTTAGCATATGTGAAGAACTCACTCATGGATATGTATTTTAAATGTGGGAGTTCTAGTGATGGTACTAAGTTGTTCAAAACCATTGGTGATAAAGATGTTGTTACTTGGAATATTATGGTAATGGGGTGTGTCCAAAATGACAACTTTGAAGAAGCTTGCAATTATTTTTGGGTTATGGAAAGGGAGGGTGTTCCACCAGATGAGATATCGTTCTCTACTGTTCTTCACGCTTCTGCTAATCTAGCTGCATTGGATCAGGGCACTTTGATCCACAATCAGATGATAAAATATGGGCTTGGTACGAATCCTTGTGTCACAAGCTCATTAATAGCCATGTATGCAAAATGTGGTAGCTTGGATGATGCTCATAGGGTATTTGAAGAGAGTAAAGACCGAAATGTGGTCTCATGGACAGCCATGATTTCAGCCTGCCAACAACATGGTTGTGCAATCCGAGTTATAGAATTGTTTGAGGAAATGCTGGAAGAGGGGATTAATCCTGATTTTATAACTTTGGTTTGTGTTTTATCCGCGTGTGGTCACACTGGGCGGGTTGAGGAAGGATTTGCTTACTTCAATTCCATGACCAAAGTACATGACATGAGCCCAGGGCCAGAACACTATGCTTGCATGGTTGACTTACTTGGTCGAGCTGGTCGATTGAAAGAAGCCAAGAATTTTGCAGAATCGATGCCAATTAAACCTGACGCAATGGTTTGGGGAGCTTTGCTTGGGGCTTGTAGGAGCCATGGGGATCTTGAAATGGGTAGAGAAGTTGCAGAGAAGCTTTTTGAGATTGAACCCCATAATCCTGGAAACTACATACTGCTTTCTAATATGTATTCACGTAGGGGAATGTTGAAGGAAGCCAACGAGGTGAGGAGACTAATGGGGTTCAATGGGGTTAGAAAGGAGCCTGGATGTAGCTGGATTGATGTTAAGAACAAGACATTTGTTTTTACAGCTCACGATAGATCACATTCTAGGACCGTTGAGATTTATGAGATGCTGGGAAAGTTGGAGGTGTTGGCGAAGAGGAAAGGTTATGTGCCTGAGACCCACTACGCAATTAACGATGTGGGAGAATATAAAGAGCAGAGATTATGGTATCATAGTGAAAAACTAGCCCTTGCATTTGGACTACTGACCCTTCCTATGGGGGTTCCGATTAGGATAAAGAAGAACCTCAGGACTTGTGGTGATTGTCATACAGTTATGAAGATTGCTTCTGAGGTTTTTGAGAGAGAGATTATTGTGAGGGATATCAATCGATTTCATCGATTTACTGGTGGTTTGTGTTCTTGTGGAGATTACTGGTGACTGGAGTTCACAATTCTTCTTCTTCTTCTGTCATCATGATCATCATTCATATACTGCTAATATGGGTGGAAATTTATCTTGTTACACATTTCTGTCAAATTCTGAAATAATCACCATGCAAGTCAAGTCTTCCTACTCTCCTGTTGTGCTCATTTTATGAACTATATCCTATTACTATTAGTATATTTTTCTCTCTTTCTCCGTTTCTCTTCTCTTGCATTTTGTTTGTTGAAGGTTATTATTTCCTCTGTCAATTTCTCTCTCGAAAAAAAAAAAAAAAAAACTGAGGTTCTGATCAGGCAGAGCAACAAATGATACATTACAAACCGCCACGAGATCTCTCCTCATTATTCATGCGTTCAGCAAGACTTTCATTAGAAAATTCAAATGCTGTGTAGCTGATAGGTGCGTAAATATGCCTATTTACGCCCCCTAACTTAGGCTTGTTATGTCCATTTAGTGCACTGCTTGGAGTTTGATACTTGTTAATTATGTTTCAGGACTCTGTGAGCCGACAGATAACATTTGGAGCTAAAGAGCAAAGTTAAATTTTATTTTGTGTCAAAGCAAAGCCGGTGCCAATGAAATCAATCAAGAGAGAGAATAGAAGGGAGAAGCACTAGATCAAATTCCTAGCTACAATGGTAATTGGGCCCACCAATTACAAGAAGAAATTTCGGCAGTTAACAGGAGAAAAAGGAGTGCCCACTGCCCATGAATGTTTTGTTTTCGGAAAAAATTAACAAGGGAATTAGGAACCGACTACGGGGCTACTATATAATAAAGGAGAAAAAGGGTTTTGCCATCATCTGATTCCCACGAGAGAACAAAGTGGGGGGCTGCCATCATCTTATTCCCACGGCCGAAACGAGATAACAGAGAACGGGGACTGCGATCATCTTCTTTTCTCCCACGACAGAAACAGAACGGGGCTGCCGTCAAGCAAAGAACGACGAAAGGTTCACGGCGCCGTGGCTGAAACAGTAAAGGACCAAAGGCTTTGGGGTTATTCTTTTACTGTTATTTCAATGGAGTCTTATACTTGCATAATTATTTGTTCTAACTCTATGAGCGGCTAAATCCCTTGGATAGGGTGATGAGGAGGTCTCTCCAAGTAGCGTAATTGTTTGATTTCAAGGGTTTTATATTCGACTTGATTGTATGACTTGGTCGATTCATAACTTTTTGTGAGAGTTTATATTTTTCCTGATATTCGAATGTGTTTGTATCCATGGTTTCAAGCACTGTCATACAATGATTTCGAATGTTTCGAGATAGGCTTTGAGATAGATTATACGACGTGAGACGGATCGTGCCGTGGTTAAATCCGATGAGACGATCCGTGCCGTGTTGAGATAACCTATACGGAGTACGAATCTTGATTATATTTTTGGGATTATCGATAGGAATTGCTACCCTACGGTGATCTGGTTGAATGTTGAATGTGAATCCTAGGTTTCGAAACAATTGCGTTACAAGGGTAGACTGAATCGGAAACCCTAGTCCCTTCTCTCATCAGTTTACAACTCTTTTAATCTGCTTTCTAGTTTAGTTTTAGTTTAATCAAATCAACTCAAATCCAAACCTTTTCCTTTGTAGAATTAAATTAGAAATAAATTGAACGTATTGCAACTTAGCTTTTTACTCTCCGTGGACGATCTTGGACTTAACCGCTATTCTTCGGAATATTAGTTAATTCCTTGTTTTATAAATTATATTTTTGGTACGAAAACGACAGACCAGTAGCTTCAGCAATAATCGAAGCCAATGAAAAACCTTCAGCAGTGAAATGATTATATCATCTGCTTTCGTTCCATCTCCAGGAACCCAAGCTACCATTGCCATATTGCGTGTGGTTCTCTATCCTTTTTGGAATTAGTTAATCAAACATGCATCCAAGTCTCTTCATATAGTCGACTCTACATTCCTGCAAGTTCCAACTTGTTGGCGACCCACGCAAATGATCTTTTGTTATTGTTTATGGTAACCATTTGATACAAGAGTATTGTGAAATCAGTTTTCCAATGAGTTAGGACAACAAAATAAGAAGTCAAAAGACGAAGTGAGAAAATAAAGGAACATAGACATTTTCTATTATGCTATGTGGCATCTATGAAGTAATTTATAACCGAGGCTATTCAGAACGGCTGTTTCCAAATATACCTGTTTCATGATTGTTTGTTATTCCCACTTATTTGTTTTGATGCTCACGCGTAGAGATAGTGTTGCTGTTGTCTGCTTCTTGAAAAAGGCTTAATTTGCAGTTCTAACTGCTTTTATCCTTTTCTTAACTGGCTCACTGTTTCTCCACAAAAGTGCAAAAACCAAATTGGATTGGAATGCGGGCGTGCCAGGACAGGATTGCTGTCTGACTTCTTTCGAGTGATTGTGCTTGGCCCAAAGGGTAAGGCCTTGAAATGGTTTGTTGCTTGCCTTTGCGAGCTAAGGACTTAAATTTTTTCTAATCGTTGCTAGAACAATGGAAAGAAAGATAACGAAGCTAAACTAGGATCAAATGAACTCCATTAACGGTTTAATGAAGCTTGGGTACAAGAAACGTGATAAAAACTTAAACTACTTTGAATGGAGTACAAGTAATGCTTGAAAGAAATGAAAATGTACGTAGGTGCATAAGCTGAGAGCTTTTGAGGTCGTGGACCTTGGCCAACGCCTTCAAAACTGTGATTTATAGGAAGGAGCCTCAAGCCTTCAGCTGCTTCTAATGCTTCAATGCATGGCTGCCATGTGTCCCAAGCCTTACTTCATGCTGAAGGATGGTAGAGACTTAGGCCTTGAGCTGCTTGTAAGCAACTTACCTAGATCTGCCCAGCAAGAACATTCTAGGCCTTTGAGCTACTTGTGAGCAGCTTAAGGCCTTTTCCCCTACCAACTAAAGGCCATAGGTGACATTTTCTTTAAGAAGTAGGCCTATCTATTATTTGGGCCTGAACTTAATGTGAATCATTGGCTTTCATCCATTGTAAGCCTTTTGAGCCCTAGCCTGGTGAGAAAACCCAGGCTTTAACTGATTTGGACCTATTTGTAGGCCTTGTTACTTCTAAGAATTGGGCTAGGCCTGGATAGAATGCTCAAGCTTAGTGGGTCAATTCAAGTCTTTGGCCAATTTTGGGCTTGGGCTTGTGATAACGAAATTTTAGACATCAATTTGACTCAAGCCTTTGCAAAATTTCATTTAATCAATGGCTTCCAAACTGGCCTAATTTCATGGGCCACTGATTGTAAGGCTTTTCAAGGCCAGAGACTAACCTTCAAGGCCACCTTTAAACCCATAAATTAATGGGTGTAAACACTCACTCAATATGCGTGCGGGGGAACTGGCAATAAAATTCAAAAGATAGATATAAATTACCAAATAGGACTGCTCTTATGTCCAATTCCAACACTATCGGGCTTCTTTAGTTATGAACTCTTAGAATTTGTTAGTGGAGTATTATTTGCTTGAAGGCCTGAAACATGGCTCTGGAGCAACAAATGAAACTGAATAATCCTTTTCAAGAACCTTAAGCCCGTGCTTGCATCTAGCTTGACATTTATGGGATCTGCACTGCCACCCCCAGCTGAACCTTCTTCTGTTTTGTTATCTAAGTGATTTCGATTTTCCAGGAAGAACTTCCTTCTTGTTTCGCAGCAACTCTATCAACAGCAGTTATTTCTGTAGTTCACTGTTGAAGAGTGACTGGACCATTGTCTAGAAGCTAGGATAAAGTGAGACAAATATCGGGCTTCTAAATCTGTACCCTGACCAATATCATATGACCTTGGCCCGCAGGATAAATGTATTTGAAATGTTGTACACAATATCAAAGAATTTATGCTCATTTGCCTTTTCTGCAATTAGTTTGCTATGGAAATGATTGGAACGCAAGGCTTTTAGCTTGGGTTTATGTACTTTCTTCCATTGAATCTTTTAACCGATCACTGAACCTTGATCATTTGGGAATGATAGGAGACTCTCCAAATTGAGAAGAGGTACTGTCAATGCCCTATGTTCGCTCAATCAATAAGGGATGCCACTTTCGCATTGGCCCTATTGCTAGCGGGAGATCAGACTAGTTGGACGATGCGGGCGTTCTTTCTTGAGTCATGCAAATATTGTTGATGAATATGTTTCAAAACTTTTACTCTTTTTTTGAAGTTCTGTAAGCTGTATTGGTAACTCAACCCTGTAAGGAGTGCTTTTGGAATAGTTGTTCGTCAGACTCGACAAAAGAACATAAATTTTCACTGTAGAGTGCCTGGATATGATTTCTTTACGTTAGTGAGGATGAGGCACCCTTCCTTTTTTTTCCTTGGCGAAAGTCAGCGTTGTTAGTTGTAGTCAGTGAAGTTTGAACCCTTGTCAAATGTATGGGAGTACGTCGTGCCTACCATTGGGCTACCACTCCGCTTGCAAGGATGAGGCGCTCTTATCTCAATGTTAGAGGGTTAAGTTGTTTCCTTTTCAGAATTTAGGCGATTCTATCTTAGCAGAAATCTTCAGGTAAGGACCTTATATGCGGGCCTTCCCATTTCTCGGTTTTTCCAATTGGATTTCAATGATCCGAGCGGCTCACTGTGTTCAGAATGTGATTTTAAGGGTATCCACAAGAAATCGACAAAAAATATTACCGGGAAGAGCTTGATTTGAGTAGTTTTTATTTGAACCGTTAGATAAAAAAACAAACAAAAACTGCTCGGATGAAGTCATTCCCGGTCTTTTTTTTTTTGCTGATTTCCCGCGGGTACCCTTAAAATCACGTTCTGAACACATTGAGCGGCTCGGATCATCGAAATTCGATCGGAAAAGGGAGGTCCGCATTTTATTAAAATAAGGTAGTCCTTAGAAAAAAGAGACTCTCTATCCTAGTTAATGTACTTCTATGAAACATATTGACAAGTGAAATAATCTTGTTGAACTTGTTATCTTTTTCTTGCTTGGTTGTGGTTATTTCATTGTAATGAATCTATGAGGATCTGAAGCCAATGGATGGGAATAAAGGATAGTCTCCAGTCATTTCTTTGCGATATTTTGTGCAGGTCTAATTTAGTCGAATTGGGTAAATTAAGTTCAAAACTTGGAAGGGTTATTAAAAAGTGAAGAGGCACATCTGTGCTATAGACTAATATGTGTTGAAAATTTGTTTTATCTTTATGACAGGCATTGATTTTCTCCTGCCCTTAGATTCTTAACCAATTTTTCTCCTCAGTTTTGCGGGCAGTACTTGAGTTTATGTTGATGATTTCTGGCTTTGCTTTTCTTTGTATATTTCTTAGTCCCCTATGATAAATAAAATGTTCCAAATTCATGCTACTTTAGGACATTCAAAAGAAACAGTTGAGATAGGGAAAGGACACAAAGATGCATTTGTTTTGGATTGATTGTTTTACGTAGAGACCAATGTACAGGCACCAGCATAGCCAATCTGATCTAGCCCAGAGCCCAATTGAGCTATTATCATCAGAATATGGTTCGATTTTAAGATCCAGCATGGTGGGAACTTACTTTATTTGGGTTGTAAATTTGCGTGTATAAAGACATGAAGATCAAACATTTAATCCGATGCCTTTAAGTTTTCAAGTCTACTTCATTATTGTGGGTGGTAGGAGGTTATCGTTTGTACATTTTACATAAGTAGGCGGACTATTTTTGGTCACTCTAGTCATGCATATAGTTTTGGCTTATATATACAGGTGATGTAATTAGGATGCGGGTGGCGTCGAATGGTTTCTTTTAGGAATTTCTTCTAGGAGAGAATCAGCTGCTTAAGGCTTTATCTTTAAAGATTGCCACCACTTCTTGTTTTATTTTTACTCAGACATATATCAATCCAGTTAGGGGATATCTCAGTTTAGGCTGCATCAATTCATGACTGTGCTTCAAATTCTTGCAATTGTAAGTTTGTGTTTACCATTGGCTTCTGTATGCCTGCTTTAGCTGGCTATCTTATGGATTTCTGCTGAAAGAAATAAGGAGTAGCCGTAAAGGATGAAACTGCATAACCCACGGAGACAGATTAACGTTGTCTTTGCAAGACATTGAACCCAAAGATTCAAACAAGCTAGCTGACCCTAGTCACGCTACCACTTTAAGGATATAAAGGAATGTCACTTCAAGATAGGACTAAAGTATTGTTTCCCATTAGAAAAAGCACAGACCAATATAGAGTTATAATCTTCTAGCAGGATGCGGATTGATTGGAACCTGCATTACCCTTTTATGAAGAGAGTGTAACCTAAGAAGGTTCCTAGATTCCAACACCTGGATTGTTAATTCCCGTTTCGGTCAATGAAAACATCTAGTCTTGACCCCAAGAACAGCCTGATGATTATGTTAAATCCCCTACACTATTCAAAGAGAAGGTTATTTTGTTTTTATTAGTCTTACTTAAATTCTTAACGCGCCAAATGTGTGAACTTTAATCCTATTTACTATAGTCTTTAGATTCGAAAGTAATCCTCAGAATCCTTAGTTATTTGTGGTTTTTCTAATGATTGTTTTGGAAGCAAACTAATGGAATTTTCCTTTTTCTTTTCCTTTGAATGTATGATGCCAGGGACTTAACAGTCACCCTCAAGGGAACCACCGCCGGTGTCTGAAAACAGATGCGGAGGGAAGGTTCCTGTTATTGCTCAATGAGTGAAGGTTAACTTTCTACTGACCTAACTGTTAAGATATTCAAATGCACAAAAAATTGCATTAAAATATTTTCAAGTACATTGGAACCGTTAGGAAATAGTAAGTTTCCTTAAATTTGTTTCTGACTTGTTGCTCCAACATCATGTGATCAAGTTGCCCTGTACCACTATTCTAGCATATCCTATGCCATATCTCATCTGCTTCTTTTCCTGTCTTTTCCTTTTCAACTCACATGAGAAACTCTTGCACAGTATGCATTAAGCATCACTACAATAGAATCAGGATACGCCAATGGATTGACATAGTGATCTAAGGCATGAGACTTATGACTTTGCTCTCTCCTAAGATCTCAGATTCGAAATCGCTTTGGTGTTATTAATCCCTATGGGGCCAGTCGAGACAAAACTTTGCTCTAGTTTTAATTGGGACCTCCAGCAAGTGGACAGTGGGATTGGTCTCCAAAATTAGTCGAGGTGCACGTAAGCCGGCACGAACTTTGCTCTAGCTTTACTTTTTCCTTCATCTTGATGCGGTCAAGTTAGAAATTTCAACCAAAACTTGTCATTTTGTAAATACATGCCTACATCATACAACTGGCTCTATATGACAATATCTACAACGGCCCCGCAGTTACTATTGCCGACGGTGATAAGACTACGTTCATTCAACCATTTCCAAACCTAGTGGAAAGCAGGAGTGTTGGAAAGCAGCTTGAGGCTCGGCTCGGCTCGTTTAGTAATCTAGCCGAGCTCGAGCTGTAGTTTTAGGCTCGTTTGGCAAACGAGCCGAGCTCAGCACTCTAAAGTTCATCTCGTTTGTAGATGCTCATTTGGTAAATGAACCGGGCTCAGCTCGTTTATAAATGAGCTGAGTTAGAGCTTCAGTTTTAGGCTAGTTTAATAAATGAGCTAAGCTCGAACACCACAAAACTTGGCTCGCAAGGACGGAACCAGGATTTTACCCTAATAGTGGCGAAATGTATACTAAAAAAAACTAGTGGTGGTGAGACTATATAAGTGGGGCATAATTTTTTTTTTTTTACATATAATAATTGCATTTTCTAAAATTCTTGTTGTGGCAATTGCCGCCACTAGACCCCTCTGGTCCCATCCTTGTCGGCTCGGGTTGTTGAGAAAGTTTTTGTGATCTGTATGTCTGTCCAGGTACCATGTGCAGATTGCAGGGAAAGCAGAGACAAATGGTCTGCAGATATTTCACCGATATATCACTTACTCATCCATTTCTCTTCAAAAAAACAAAAAATCTCATTCATTTGTGCTTTGAATTATCTGAGGTTAGTGAGACCCACCTCCGTCAGTCCCATGGGGTCTCACCTGCAATTATTTAATTTATCCTCTTCCCCCCTGTCCTATATCTTCGTACCCGACATTGAATATCCTTAATTTTATCTGTCCAAAATGTCTGTTTCTTGGAATCTTCAGGCCGACACCACCTTGGTTATGGAAACTTTTTTTTAGTACGAAAAACTATGGTTTTGTCAATATATTCAATTAATTCTTTTGGCAGTATGTTTGTGCTGGTTCAGAGCAATAACATCACAACCTTAGCTTTCTCAAGTTGTTTGCATGCTTTGGGTCTGAAATGACTTCTATGCCCAAAATGAAGTTATCAGACCCAGGCATGATGGATATGCATAGACCCCATTGATGGAAACTTAATGTATGGAAGTTTGGAACTTTGATTTGTTAAAGGAATAGGATAATTACATTTTGGAAACTGAAAACTGAACACTTGGGTGTTAATATACTTATATGTAGTAGGTGAAATTTCGAAATCAAAGCTATTCAAGACAGGCTCGTGGAATTAGCAAGCACTTGCACCTCGCTTCATTCGTGGATCCTTCGTCTTGACCTAAATCTTGTTTCGGATATGGATCACACTGAAAAAGCGGCCCATCTTGTTGAGTTGTTGAAGAACTTGTGCATTGGACGGTAGACCTTAGACAGCTTGGTACGTGGTTAAGTCACCTTATATGCAACGCATGTTGTGTTTGGCGTTTTCAAAACCATTAGTATCAACTCCAACGGTTGCGGAGTTATGGGCAGTGAGGGACGGATTATGGCTTGCTCTTTTTTCTTTTGGTTTTCATTATCTAATTGTAGAAATCGATAGTCATTTTGTTATTTTAATGCTTCTTGCAGGAAGCAGGTCAAACCGGTTTGTTTGCGTGGGCTTCTCCAAGAGTGTCTTTCTCTAATGTCTAGGTTTGCTGGTTTGAAGCTCTCTCTTTAGGCAAACAGACGAATTATGCAATCTTTGTGTACTACAGTACTGTTACTAGAGGTTTGTGCTTTCAAGAAGTTAATTCCACCGTAGTAGTGCATGTGCGGTGGAATTTGGAACTGCGGGATGGTTAGATGGTGGAAACTCAGACTTGGGTTGTTGGAATCTCCATAGTATTTTATTGAGGCTAAACGTACTCCTAACACCACTCATACGTAGAGGGACCTTATCTTCAGTCCCCACATAGGTGCGGTGGCGTTTACTACGGATAGTAGTGTGGCGTGTGCACTCCATTTCTGTACGAAGAAAAAGATGGAATTCTGGTCTATTCCTGCATTATTATCTACTCCTTCATGCAGCAGCAGCACAACACTACTAAGTACTCTTGGACAAAGTGGGTCAGGAACTCCACTCCATGGGCACAGAACACAGAATGTCACGTGAAGTGCACGCTTGCACGTGAACTCGCACATCCAAAAAAAAAAAAACCCAACCTAATAAATACAGTAATAATCACAGTCTTCATCAAGTCAATTCGGATCAGATCTTGAGGCCCAGAAAAATTTTCCAACATCCTGGGCCTGATAGGATAACACACATCAATTAAGGGCCCTTTCTCCTCATGATTTGTCATGGAGGCACATGCAAGCACCAAAGGTGGAAGACAGGGACCCACTTGGATAAAACACCCTCACCCAAATCCCTTTCTGCGCCAGGGAATGGTCCACGTGGCGAGCACCCATTCCCCTTTGCTAGATGATCGGTGGGTGGGGTCCGCTCTGAGTCACGTAATTCGTGTGCATACGCACGTGCGGGAGGGTGAGAGCGTGTGTGAATTATACTCTCAAGCTACTAAAATCTGTGGGGTAAAGATCGAGAGCATGTTCGCAGAGAGAAAATTGAGAATGAAAACGGTGTGCATTCTGAAGGATACGTTGCCGAGGGTGCACTGTGTGCGATATTTTTTTCTACCGGGGCTCATATATGATAAGAGGCATTTTTATTGCTATTGATTGCAATGCTAAAGAAATACTCCACTAATCAACGTCACATTGATTTGAATAAGAAAACATTACAATGAGGGAATGACTTCGCTATCCCCTGTTATTTGGGGACACCGTAACTTTTAGCATAACAAAACCATTACGAGCATAACCAAAACTCATTATGAGCATAACAAAACCATAACAAGACATAACTCCTAAAGTTAAGACCCCGTTCCTCTCAGTTATTATTTTTTAAGTACTTATTAGAGGCCGCGGCACACGTGATGCGTATGCAAGTCGAATTTTTTCAAAATATGCACAATAACATCCCGTTTATTGTTTGATTGAATTTTCGCAAAATTTGACAAAATTCAACTTGCATGCGCATCGCGTTTGCTCCGGCCTCTAGTATTAACCTATTGTGATAAATAAACAACAATTATGAGAAATTATTTTTGTTCTCTTACATGTTGTAGCCATTCTGTAGATATTTGCTCTGATCTATCTCGTGTTTCCTCCTCCATTGTGGTGTCCCTTATAAGCATTGAAAGTGTTACAACAAACTGGCTCTAACTTTTCTATGCATTCAAATTTGTCCATAAAGCACTATAAGCAATGCACTCCCGGGTAAAGTTTCAAAATCATCACCAAACCACCATTCCAACGGAACCAACTCGCTCAAAATGTTTTAATGAAACCCATCACCAAACAAGCATTCCAATGGCTGCTCCGTACCAGTTTATTGGAAGGGAGAAAAAGAAACATGTGTAAGTCGAATTTTGTCAAAATTTGCACAACTTTCCACCTCTAGTTCATGAAAATGATTTTTTTTTTTTTGTAAGTTGGGAATTCTGCCTTCGTAAAAATACAGGTGTTTCAACTTTGAATGCTTTTTTTTTTTTTGGTTTGTGAACAAAAATTGCGTTTGGAAATTTGGAATTCTCTGCAGCCAAAAAAAAAGAAAAGAAAAAGAAGCCAATACAAAATTTGACCTGACCTCACCGCTGCCTTTCCCCCGTACCATTTTACGTGTAGCATAATTGTTCAAACAATTTGGTAATGAAAAAGGAAGAAGTGGAAGAAAGTAACAGGTGAGATGAAAGTGACAGGTGAGTGCATTGGTGAGGCAATTGTAAACCAAAAATGTTAGAGGCACATTGGGTGTGGCACACCTCAGCCACATTTCTCTCACATATAGGTAGAGCCCACTAGAATGGACCCCATCTGTATGTGAGAGGGGTGTGACTGAGGTGTGCCACACCCGATGTGTCCCTAGAACCTACGGAAACCAACAAAAATTTAAAAAGGAATTGAAAGGCCATTATGGTACTTGAGTAGAAGACGAATTCACAGAAGTTGCAGGTATGGACGCCACGTGAAAGGAAATTTTGTGGTAGAAATTGGGGAGAAGGTGTGGAGTTCGTGGAGTAGGAGGACATGTAATGGGGTGGCAACTGTTTTCGGCAGTTTTTTTGTGTTAAAATGTCAAATATATCCTTACAGTTACAGTACTTTTGTATTGGCTCTTTTTTTTTAAGAGGGCATTTATGGAATAGAAAAATACATGACACCAAAAGGGTGCTATCCCTTTATATAATATATATATATATATATATATATATATATATATAAGAATAAATTTTTTACTTTACGAGACAAGTCATTCTCATAATACATTACATTTAATTCAAAAAATAAACACTTATTTGAGTTAGCGAAATGGGGACTAAATCAGCCGGACTTCGAGTACACAAAAATGTATATACCAAGTGTACATAGGGTTGCATGGGATCTACCATGAGTTTCATATATATGATCTAAGCCGTTCAAATTTTTTTAAATCAAAATTTTTTTTGTCAATCGATATGAGAAATCATTTACATCGTGTATGAATTACAAAGTACAAATCATGGGACACTACATCAATTATGAGAGTTCACGAGATAATCAAATCCAATAATTCAACCAATACAAAAACCAATACAAGAAATACGTCAATCATAGGAAATAAAAAAAAAAAAACACAAAATCAAAGGAAGAGTCCCTCTAAGGGAATAACATCCACACGCAAGTGACGAGATTTAAACTCTTGATATCTTAATGAGATGCAAGAATTTTGGCTAAATGAGCTAACCTAGTTATATCTCTAAATCAAATTCAAGAACCAAAAGTTGAATTAATGAAGAATGTTCTTATTAATATCCGATTGAGCTGATTTATCGTAGAGACCCTTGGAAAGAATGCCAAAATAGAAATTCCAATACAGAATAATATTTGAGGGGGCACATTGACAATCTGAATTTTTTTTTTTCCTGATTATCATAGACAATTTGCATACATCAGCAGAGGTTAGCATGGTGTTACTCGGTTATTTCACAAAGGGGTTTTAAAGGCTATCCATAGCCATAAATTCTAAACTCGCCCACGATGAAATTCGAACCCTGGTCTCCCCACGAGAAGAACATGAATTACCAACTGAGATGACAGCTAGCCCATTGACAATTGTTTTTTGTATTTTTGGTACTTCGGAATGAACAATTTGCATTTGCTCACCTGAGATAACATGTTTAAGTCTTCGATGGGTCCTACATAGTACATCCATTCTAGTAGTACTCCTATAAAATACTACAGGATTAAAGATGTTTCTTAAAGTGTGTCATGCAATATTTTTGCTGAGTGTAGTTACGACCGTTGATTCATCTCAATCAAGATAAAGGAAAAAAAAAAAAAAAGATGCAATCATTGGAAGCAAAATCCAACATTTTGGTTGAAGTTAATGCGAAATTTGATGTGAATGTGATAGAAAAGGGCATTTCATGTGCTAGATTTATTAGACAATTTTGATAGCCATTTCAAAGGATTTGGCTCCACTACTAGCAATAGGAAGATGCTTCTTTTTTACTAATGGGTAAAAATCAGCAGGAGTGTCAAAATGCTGCACGAATTTTTTTTTTTTTAAAAATAGAAAACACATTAAACAAAGAAATTAAGCGTTTACAAGTCCTGAGTAATTGACCAGCATTGAATCCATAAACAAAAGCGAAAGTAAATTGAATACATTCAGAAATAGAAACACAGATATGTATGTAAATCTTCGAAAACCGCTACGGTATCCTTTTCTAGTGCATCGGCCCACTTGTTTGCCTCTTGATAGATATGTCGCCACGTCCTCGTCCTACAACAACGTGGAACAGAGCTCGAAGGGTGGATTACGTTTTTATCATCTTGTAAACGTGTAATTTTCAATTTCCAAATTTTGGGATATCAAGTACTGTGTGTACAGCCAATTGTAAACCACCCCGAATAGCCAAGATTTAAAATCTAAATGGATAACGTATTTAAACCCCACAAAATGGCGTGTCCATTTTCATTCCACTGCATTTTCAAACAGAGACTATCTATCTAACAACTACAAAGAGAAAAACTAAACCCAATAATTAGTTTGATTATTTGAAAATGTTTTTCACTCTCCAAGCAGGCACGTGTACTACACACTCCTACCATTTTTGGAAAGTCATGCTATATTTGGTGCCACAAGTGGGCGGATAAATTTATCTCAAAATTAATTGAGGTGTACGTAAAGTGGTCCGGACGCCTAAATTATCAAAAGTGATGGTACGTTTGAGTCTAGCTTTAAGACAAAGTTGGATAAAAAGTCTAATCTCTTGAAACCCACTCCATTGGCAGTGTTTGTATTTTTTTGTAATAAAAGCTTTTGGGTCTTCTTTTTCCTCCTTTCCAAAAATTGGGGTGGCTTGTCTGCCCAACTTTCTGATTTTGCTCACTTAAAAGTAAACCACTTAATTTAAGCTTTAAAAATCTTTTAATATCGCAGTTTCACTCTTTTTTATTATTATTTTTTACAGTAGAATAAACTTTTGCAACAATTTTAGTGAACAAAAAAAAAAAAAAAACACGTACTAAAAAACAAAAAGTTGTATGAAGATAGATCAATAAACTCTCGTTCAATATCGGGCACAATTATTCGGAACTTAAAAGGAACCTGTGGTTCAATAGAAATATCTTTTTGTCAAACTCTTTGCCAAACTCCGATAGCTAGCCTACTCCCACCCCGCCCTATTGCCAACCCTACTTCTCTTAGTTCTCTAAGCGCGTTTTTTTTTCCCTTGAACAAAAAACTCTCTCAGCTGAACTAAACAGCCATTTTATGGCCAAATAACCATTAAGAACTATACCCGCAGTTATCGACTCCAAATTGAGTTCAGTGTGGAGTGGTGCAGACAAGAGCATGTAGATACGAATAATCTAAAGGGCGGTTGAGTAGGAGTGTATATAACAACAATTACGAGCTTAATTTTTAAGTTCGTAGGTTCAACTCTCATTTATGGCAAAAAAAAAAAAAAAAACCATCAGAACATTAAAGTTGATTCAGTTATCATTTTTAGAGCCATGAGAGTAGTTGAGAGGTGTGCAAAATGGACTTTGAAACCAATTACTCCATAAAAAAAACCCAGTAAAATATAAATAGATCACATATTCTTGACCATCCAATTATATGCCGGTCCACCGTAATTTGGGTGAACTTGATCAATTTGGGTGAGCTTTACATAACTTTTTCATGAGTTTTTGGGCACGGTATATTTGGTTGCTTTCTCTTAATTTGTAGAAGATTCAGGTAAAATTTTTATACATCTTTTGTCTCGAAAAGAGGAAATGAAAAAGTATAAAAATATACACTAAACTCTGTTGAAAAAAGCTTATATAATACGACAAAAAAGACCCAAATTTTTCAAGACGAAAAATATGACAATAAAAATTGGCCCAAACTTTACAAAGATTGGGAGGGGAGAAAAAAGGGCTGTGTAAAAAAAAAAAACCCTCCAAAATTAGGCCAAGCTCACCCCGAGAACCCTAAACTTCATGATAAAGAGCTGTGAGTTCTTACCCTTATTTAAAGAGCAAGCCATCGCCTCGAGAGTTTCTTGGTGACACGTGCCTCTTTGCTTGGTTCACTTCACTTGCAAATCCCAAGCCTTTTGCCTTCTTCTTCTCCGACTCCTTAAAAATCCTCCGTATCTTTCTAATCATGTATATGATGCATGCCAAGCTGAGAACTTTAATTGGTTCGTGAGGATCATCATAGCTTTGGGAACCTTATTTAATATGTGGATTAGCGTATGATGGCGGGTTCGAGGAATTTATCATTACCCAGAAACCAAAAGTCTATGAAGTCTGGGAAATGTCGTTGGAGGGCTAATTTTATCCCAAAAGAAATTGAATCTTTTCCGATGGTTTTGATGGGATTTCAGTAGGTACAAGTAGTGTGAGCTGATCTTGGGGAATTCTTGTTCTGGGACTTGGTTTGATTTACTTTGAAAGGTCTCTCTCTCTCTCTCTCTCTCTCTCTCTCTCTCTCTGTGAATTGAATGATTAACAAGATGACAAAGATTAATCAATAAAAAAACTTGATTATTCTAGATTATTGGCTGGTTTTGGAAATCTAGTCTGGGTTTAACTTGGTTCTTCCACTAATGATTGAATTTGCAATTAAAAAATCTCACTTTTCTTTTACTCAAAAGACCTCAGTTTGATATTGTTCTTTAATTCCTGTAGGTGTCATTAAAGAAGGTTTTGACTTTTACCTGACTACCTGCATTAACTTTATGAGTTGTGCTATTTTTATATTGCTGCTGATATGGGCATGAGTTATAAATGAGACTTTTCTTGGAAAATGTATGCATACACGCGTGAATATGTTATGTAGGCAACTACACATATCCTTTTTCAAAGTCGGTTTGTGTTTTGCTGATGCCTTGGCTGTTTTGGGGTTATTTTTGTTTGCAGTAGGAGGTGGATGATACTAAATATGGCCAAGTGCTCAAAATAGGGGCTTTCTCTCTCTCCCTATATTAGTTGTTTTCACTTCTTCAAATCATGCCTTTATCAGAGTTTTACAAAATGGCTAGAGGGAGCCTTGAATCTGCCCAGCAGAGAACAACCACAACTTCTTCAGCTGATCTATCTCATCTGTAAGTTTAATTTCATCTTTTATTTCCCCAAAACACAATGTTTTAGTATTTCATTTAGTAAAGTATATTTAGGTTTCTACTTCCACCAGTTTCTCAATCTGGGAGCCAACACTTCTTTTTGTTGTTGGTAGGTTTTGATTTGTCATTATGGTAGTTTTCTTTTGAGCTATTCTCTAGTGGGGTTTATGCAGAATAATTACTTTGTGCTTGTGCTTGATTTCAGTTAATATAGTATGTTGTACTTTTGGTTGTTCTGTCTTGATTTACCTTATGTTATTGTGTTTTGAGAAATTGCTGGTGGGTTTTTGAATGCAGACCTGGAAATGAACTTGTTGAACTGGTATGGGATAATGGTCAGATTGTGATGCAAGGCCAATCCACTAGAGCTAGAAAAACATCTAGTTCTTTTGATTTTCAGTCTCAAACCCCGAAAGTACGAGATAAAGATCGGTTGAATGCTACCCATTCAAAGATTGGAAAATTTGGGGTAATGGATTGTGTTTTGAATGACTTTGCATCGGCGGTGCCTTCAGGGGAAATGGGTTTGGACCAAGATGATGACATGGGGCCTTGGTTGAACTATCCCCTTGATGAGTCCATACCACACGATTACTGCTCCGATATATTGCCTGAATTATCCGGTGTTACAGCAAATCAGATCTCTAGCCATAGTAGTTTTGCCACAAACAAGAGAGGTAGTTATAACCGGACAACTAGGGGTTCAAATTATGTACAGAATGGTTTAGGCTTAGAACACGAAAATGCAGCCAAGGTTTCTTCTTCAGAAGTTGGTGAGGGTTCAGGATCAAGGATTTCCCATTTCTTTCCCTGGTCATTCCAAGAAAATCAAACGTCGCTTCCCTCTCTCAAATCAGGAGTTTCAAGCATTATTAGCAACAATATCACCAATACCAAACATGCTGTTTGTGCGGATCCCAGTTCCGGTGTAAAGATTCAGAAGCAAGATTCAGTATTGCCTAACACCAACTCTGGTATTATGAACTTCTCCCACTTCTCAAGACCTGTGGCTCTTGTCCACGCTAACCTTCAAAATGTAAGTGCTATCGCCTCTCCCATTACATTAGGCATAGAAGGAATGGGAGGTAAGAATAAGGGCCCTTCTCTAAGTAGCACCAATTTTGCTGAGTCCACACTTATCAATTTGAGTAGTGGATTGAGCAAGGGAATGGATTCTAATAGCCAACCTAATTCAGTGCCACCCAAGGTGGATTCCGTAGTGATGGGCAAGCCGATCGAGGAGTTGCGTGCTGTTGAACAATCTGAAGCTGTTTGTCGAGAAGATGTTGTTAAGAATGACAAGTTGCTTAATCAAGTTGTTGGGGAGAAGACTGTAGAGCCAGCAGTGGCTTCATCGTCGTTATGTTCTGGAAATAGTGCAGATAGAGCTTCTAATGATCTGACACCTAATTTGAAGAGGAAATGTCGAGAGACTGACGACTCTGAAGGCCGTAGTGAAGTATGTTAAAACTTGGGGTTGTCCTATTCCGTTTTCAGATTATCTGATTCGTTGAATGTCATGAGGTTTAAACAAACTTATGTGCAGGATATTGAAGAAGAATCAGTAGGTATAAGAAAGGCGGCTCCTGTTCGACGAGGTACAGGTTCCAAAAGAAGCCGAGCAGCAGAAGTGCACAATTTATCAGAAAGGGTAAGCAAATCCACTCCAAAGACTGATGATGACACTGATGTTGGAGATTATGGTATTTTCATTGTTGGGGACTGTTTTTGGAGATGTCAATTGGTATTTAATGTTGGTTGTTTTGCAAACAGAGGCGAAGGGATAGGATCAATGAAAAGATGCGTGCATTACAAGAACTGATTCCAAACTGCAACAAGGTATTTTTTTTTCCTTGTAATATGATGACGACCTTTGTTTGGTAATTTATGCTATTTGTATGCTTTATGCAATTAACCAGGTCTCTATTGCATTATCTTAACGCATAATTTTACCAAATTTTTATTCTCATGGAATGGTAATCAAAGTCAAGGATAGAAGATGTAGTATGCATGAGCTTCTACTTCTACTTTTTTTCTGAACTTCTGTTCCTAAGATATATGCTTAGAATACATATTACATAAGTAGACGTACACGAACCATGAACTGCATGATTTAAAAGGTCATTCCCGGTGCCTTTCCGTGTTAATTGGAAGGTTTCCTAGCATGGATTGGGTTCAGTTACTACAGTCTTAAATGCTAGTAATTTGTGCACAAAGTGGCAATCTCAGATTCAAACCCGCATACTTATGCTTGGCAGTTTGATATTGTACCAAAACTCTGTGAAATAATCCCTAACACAGAATAAGCATTTGCAATTATGATTTCCTTAATGACTGATTTTCACAATTGCAACTGTAAGGTGGACAAAGCTTCAATGCTTGATGAAGCCATTGAATATTTGAAGACACTTCAACTTCAAGTACAGGTGAAGTTTCTCTTGTCCTTTACCTAATGTACTTTTCATTTCACTTATTTTGAAAATTTAAATTTATTATCAACTATAAGTACATGGCGTAGGTGCGGGTAAGTGTCTAAGCATTGGATTCATCTAATTCATGTTTTCAAAGACACAGAGACACTAAAAAATACTTCTTGATGGTTGATATCCTTAAGTGTTATTTTCTATGTTAAATGGTGTTCACAATGTGAAGAATTTCAGGCATTATAGGATATTGTAATGCAGAACTTTGTAGTAGACGTGTTATAGGCAACATGGTTAGGGATATTAGAGCGTGCCTGATTTCCTGGAAGAAGATCCCTGATACTGATGAGAACAAATATTTGAGCTGTGTTTGGAATATGCCTAGGAGATTCCTATATGGCTAGCTGAGGCGTTTTTTTCTTGTGTTTTCCTTTCTAAAGGCCGTTAGTGTTTCTGGATTGTTTTGATCCTCAAAGATATTCTCTTGGCCTTGTTTTGGTGTGGTTCTTTTGTAAAGAATTATCTTACCCAAAAAATAAAAAACTTTGTGGTAGACTTCAATTGCTAGAACTAGTTTGATGTATGAATGTTAATCACATGGGTACTGACACACATATGTGTAACGCAGTTATGTACATCCTTATCATATTCCATCCTTTTGCAGATGATGTCTATGGGAGCTGGGATGTATATGCCACCAATGATGTTTCCAGCAGGAATGGCCCAACTGCATGCAGCTCATATGGCCCGTTTCTCTCCCATGGGAATGGGTTTTGGGATGGGAATGATGGACATGAATGGTGTATCACCCGGGTGCCCCATGATTCAGTTTCCCCCCCTTCATGGTGCACATTTCCCTGCGCCATGTCCTGCACCCATTTTTGCGCCCACTAGTTTCCAAGGGATGGCTGGACCTAATTTTCAGGTTTTCGGGCATCCAGCACCACGGGTGCCTTTTTCAGGGGTGGCTCCAATTAATTCAGCCATTGAACTGAATGCCACTGGAATGGCTACCCCCGTGGAACTTCCAAATTCAGCTCCATCGTCAAACCCAAAGGATTTGATACAGAATGCTAACTCACAAATGATGCACAATGCCAGTACCTCAATGAACCACACATCTACTCAGGTTTGTGGTTTCTTCGTGTAGTTCCAGTTCCTGAGGTACAAGAAAGTGAATTTAGAGATAGGCATATGGCAAGTTATGTGCTCTATGGCCAGCCCCATTACTGATCCAAATGCACATTTAGTACCTCCAAAAATCCTACAAACAGCAATGAATCATGTTTGATGCCTGTATTATAATCCCGTACCCACGGTACAAGTGAACATGTGGGGCCACATGTTCCTCAAGATTAGATAGTCCCATGTTCGTCGTGTGGGACTAAGGATAAGACTGGGTTAGAGGGGCGACTATGATAGTCCCATGTTCGTCGTGTGGGACTAAGGATAAGACTGGGTTAGAGGGGCGACTATTAGCCCACCTGTAAGGGACTATCCAATACCCTCTTGGTGTGTGTTTGTGTGTGTGTGTGTGTGTGGGGGGGGGGGGGGGGGGGGGGGAGGGAGTGGCGGGGGGGTTGGGTTGTGTTTCTAATCCGGACCTTTGGGATTATTATCCTCTTCAGTAACTTGTAACTAGATATCCTACGGGGAAAAACTCTAGGAGACAAAAGTTACTCTGTGAAACCTAGGGTGTTCCAGGAATTCCTTCTAGAGCAGTTGTATAGTTTCTGTGGATTCTGGCAGTGCACTGATCCTTACTGCATATTTAGTTAGTTCATTTACTGATTGACGCTTGGTCTCGCCA
The DNA here is from genome assembly GCA_019656295.1 of Rhododendron mucronatum var. ripense. Lineage (NCBI taxonomy): Eukaryota > Viridiplantae > Streptophyta > Magnoliopsida > Ericales > Ericaceae > Rhododendron > Rhododendron mucronatum. Next base: position 2,195,131 of record BPLT01000068.1, on the reverse strand, counting down.
CTGTTAAGTCTAATCATTCAAAGAAAGGAAAGTTCCTTCCAACACTTTTGTATTCCCATATAATGCTAACGGTAAACTACTCAGGTTCTATCAACCATGCAAAATTATTAGTGGAATTTTACTACTCTTTATCGTACTATTTCCCTGCCATTTTTTTTATTTGACTTATAGTATTTTGGATAACTGCGGTCCATTAATCTCTCCCTCTCTCTCTCTCTCTCTCTCTCTCTCTCTCTCTCTCTGATACCAGTGTCAGGTGTCAAATGCGGGTTTCGGACAGTCTTCTTTGGTGTATAGAAGTGATCAAGCTCCAGATGATGTCTGCCGCGATGACATGAACTTGACTAAGGAAGCTGACGTTCTACTTAGACCAGGTTTCAAGTGTACACAATTTGGCAATTCCGTCTACTTTCATTTTCCATCGATATTATCAAACTGCGACTCTTTCTATAAAACTAAAGCTGGATTTCGGACCGTTTGTGCAGGTTGTGAATGAAATGGATGCAGAACCTTGTCGTCAGAGAAGTGGAACCCTTTTGCAGTTTATTGCATTCGAACCCGTTTTTTGCTGCGCAGCTACCCGAGTTATGGTCCCGTGTCTGACTGGAGTTTTGTTCGGTTAGAAAGCGTGTAAAAAAGTTTTCAGAATGAAGTTTTGGTATATTTGAAGGAGGGACTTGAAATCTTTTTCTACACTTTGTGTGTACATTAACAGCTTGTATGGATAAGCGTTAAACCATTTTTTGAATTAATGAAAGCAATAGCTATCTCCCAATACAGCTTTTGGCGAACAGGAACTCTCCTTTTTTTGGTAAGAAAAAAAAAGAGGTTCGCACAACTCCAAGTATTCTCTTTTGGAACAGGTTTCCAAAGGACCGGGCGGTCCTGTTCGCATCAATTCTGGGCCTTTCCCTAGTTCATTTTGATGTTTGGGACCATTACCTTGAGAATATTAGGCACGTCAAGATTCATAATAATCGGATATCGTTTAATATCCTCGAAACGGATTTATCTAGCCGGAAACGGATTTTTATCCAGTGTTGCGATATTTTCTAAACCTATATATCTGGAGAAAAATGTGTTTTGAAATCATATCAAATGATGTCCGTTTTACATGAATTTTCACGTGCCTAATGTTCTCGACCAGGTCTAAAATATATGTGGTCCAGATCATCAAAAAGAACCCGGAAAGGCCTGAGACACCCTTTCATTGTTTTAGTTTTTCAAGTCTAGAAATTAATCTGAGATTCGCGTAAGCTGGTTTGAGACACCGTGCATTACCTCCAAAAAAAAAAAACCGATAAAAGGCCTTTATTAGAGGCTATTATTTATTTTAGTAAATAAAGGCTACCGCTTATATATATGGGCGTGTTACTTTTTTTCCAAGTAAATTCCTCCACAAATGGTTGATCCAAACACAGCCTTTTGACCAGTTGGAAATTCTGGATTGTTCCAAAATCCATGCGTGGATAAGCTGTCCACTCCTTAATTCCATATCTCCTTGATTTCGTGAATGCATTTAAAGCCATCAAATTTCTTCATTTTCAAAAGAATCATGTGATCTGTTGACATTTCATACACACCCTTTGTTTGAGGCTTCCTTGTGTGAATTGACCCCTGGCAGGAGGAGCCTTCATCCATTCCTGGTAAATTAGATACGAAGAGGATCCTCGACCATCTTCTCGAGCCATTTGTGGGCCCGCCTGGGACTTACTTCCATCATCGAAATCATTCGTGTTTCGTTCAGAACATCAACCATACATGTTGATTGGAGTTTGTTAGACCGCTTTCCACTGTCTCTCCTCAAATCAATTGGTGTTAGGAAGAGTTTCAATTAAGTCTTTCATGACATTCGACATCGCACCTGCAAATCTGTTTTTAGAGTGACCGCAATGAGTTGCAATGTGTAACCAAATCTATGGGGACGCACTCCATACCCGACAGAGTTCAATAAACATGTTTAACGAACACATTAATCTTCTCAAAAATAAACTCGCACATCGGATTTGAAATCATTAACTCACGATTACGTGTTTATTGATATCCAATGAACATGATTTTGAGTAACCTTAATGGTCCGATCATCGAAAATGGTTTGAAAGGACCACAAAATACTACGACAACGACACAGCCAAGTCTTTGAAAGGGACTGTAGAGGAGTTGCCTTCCAAAAATAAAATGAGAACTACAAAAAAAAAGATGAAATTTTACATAAAGGAATATTGCAAGAACCCTCGTTTTCTATCCATGCCACAATGACAGCAAAGATTAGCGACACTGCCTCAGTCCAATGATCCTTACGTAATGTGTTAAACATCCTAATCTCATTTTTCAACCTTTGAATTGTTGGCTTTGACTCCAGGTTTAAGTGTCCAAAGCTTTTCCACAGGTATACTCCAACTTATATGTCTGATCTCTAGTCTTGTAGGCATCAATATTTTGTCATATTTAGATGCAAAGGAGATGTCAGACATGAAAAGATTGTGGAGAATTTTCTCCATGAGTGCTTGCGAGCTTATTGCGAAAAATTACCCACGAAATTCAACCACGCGACTTGACATTTTTAATCTTCTAGGATGACTGTTGTCGGATTCATCAGCACAGATTTATTCCTGTTGTCTATGCAACTGGACATCCATCCAGATGATTGTCCCAAAAGACCCACGGAGTTAGAACTACGCAACTAAAAAGATGGTTTCAAAAGCGGGAAACAGTCCATCGAACACAAATGCAAGAGAACTCATGGTTCAGAAATCAGCAGATGGAGCACCAAGGTCCAGAACGGAGAGGACGGAGAAAAATATACCACCCCAACAAGGATTACAACCCTCAACCCTCTCTGCACAGCTTGTTACTTGCACTCTCTCTGTTACTTACAACCTAATTCGAAAACATGATAAGTACCTTCAAAATCTGTCGGTCTTGACCCTCCTGTAAAAGGTCCCTAAAGTGGTCTGAGAGCAAAGTGAACTACAATACACCCCGCAACAACTAGTTTACCCAAACTGGGACATCAAGATAAATAACATCAAGAACGATAAATAACACCGAAAGATAGAAAGATGGAGGCTTAGGCATGTGTGAAATGTTTAAAGAGTAATACCCAAAAAAGAATAAAACTGAAAAATTAAGTTGAGCACAAAGTGATTAACACGCGCAGGCTAATTGCACCAGTATCAATAGTCATAACAACAATTACAAGCTGTAGCAGAATTCTGCATATAATCTCAATTCACAAACATTCAAGAAGTTCTATTTTACAGACCATTATTGGCAGCATCACCACACAGACTACCCAAATAGGCCTTAAAAAATGATAGGACTGAAGAAAGAAAGAAAAAAAAACTCTCTAAATAGCACACTATTGAACAAACCACTAAGTATACTGTCTACAAACACACTACAATCAAACAATCAAACAGAAAACACTCTTCAAACCAATCGAATTTACTGTACACGAAACAACAATAAAAATACCATGTATTTGAAAGTCCATGCATTGTGTGTCGAATCATTTGTCTTGAACATCCCCCTTTGCTTCAGAATAGATTGTTTTTGGATTGGGTGATTTTCCTAGGATAGCTTTCTTTGCCTTCACAAGTGATTGCTTCACCTTTGACATGATGTTGTGTGATTGTTTGGAACTAGGCTTTGCGGGAACCTCTTCTTTAGGAGGCTCCCCCGACGTTATGGTGTCATCCCCGTCCTTGGCGGGCTCCACAATTGGAACATCGGGTTTTCCTTCTTTTTCCTGCTCCAAGGTAGTTTCACCAGTTTGAACAGCTTCCTCTCCTTTCACTTCTGTCTCAGATTCCTTCGGCTCTTCAACCGGCTCTCCAACAGTTGTAGTTGCAACTTCCTCTTCCTTTCCCTCCTCCACTCCATTTTTCTCAGTCTCAACTGGAGTGACAGTCTTATCTTTTACACTTGCTTTCCCATTTTCAGCAGGCAGTTCAATGGCTCTGGAAGTATTTACCATTTCCAAAGCTTTTTCAGTGACCTCAGTGGCGGAAACCACAGGCTCATCCGATTCCTCAGTTACGGCTTTTCCCACTTCTTTCTCTTCTTCAGTTTTTGCACTCTTTCCTTCAGTCTCCAATTCAACTTTTCCTGATTCCACAACTTCCTCTTTTGGTAACACTTCAACTTCCTCTTTTGGTAACACTTCAGTTCCACCCAATTCTTTCCGTTTGTCAGCAATACTGGAACTTTCTGCCACAACAGTAGGAAATTTTTCCCCTCCATCTTCTGTGTTATCAATTTGACCTTCCACAATGGTTGGTGTAACTTGATCTGAACTTTCCGTTACATCAGGTTCCTCTTTGGCGGTTTCCTCCTCTTTCACCACTGGATCCTCAATCTTATCAGCCAAAACCACTTCTTTCTCTATTTCATCAACCTTTACATTCTCCTTAGGCTCAACTCCTTCACATTCTTTCTCAACTTTTTCAGCAACTTCAGACAGCTCTCGTGGGTTTTCAGCTACCACAGATTCCTCTTTAACTGTTTCCTCCTCTTTCAATGAAGGATCCTCAATCTTCTCAGCTAAAGTCTCTTCATCTTTTTCAATTTCGACTTTCACTCTCTCCTTAGGCCCAACTTCAGCACATTCTTTCTCAATGTTTCCTGCAGTTTCAGGCTTTTCTTGTGGTGTATCAGTTATAACAGCCTCCTCTTTATTGGTTGGGAGATCCTCAATCTTATCAGCCAAATTCTCTTTGGGTTTTTCTGTCTCAACTTCTGCACATTTTTTCTCAACTTTTTCAGCAACCTCAGATTGTTCCAAGAGTTTATCCTCCCCTTCAGAAACTGGTTCTGGAATTTCTTCCTTTTTAAGCTCCGGTTCTGAAACTTCAACCTCTTTCACAACAACTATTGGTTCTGGATCCTCAACAGGTAAAACCTCCACTGCTTTCTCGGTTTTCTCAACAGCTTCAACTGGTGGTTCAGGGGTATCACTCGTTTTTACCTCCTCCTCCGGTTGCTTCTCAACCGCCTCCAATGGTGATTGCTCTAGGGGCTGCTTTTCAACAGATTCAGCAACTTCTGCAAATTCTTTCTCAACTTTTTCAGCAACCTCAGATTTTTCCAAGAGTTTATCCTCCACTTCAGGAACTGGTTCTGGAATTTCTTCCTTTTTAGGCTCCAGTTCTGAAATTTCAAACTCTTTCACAACAACTATTGGTTCTGTTTCCTCAACAGGTAAAACCTCCACTGCTTTCTCGGTTTTCTCAACAGCTTCAACTGGTGGTTCAGGGGTATCACTCGTTTTTACCTCCTCCGCTGGTTGTTTCTCAACCGCCTCCAATGGTGGTTGCTCTACCATCTGCTTTTCAACAGATTCAACTGCCGTTAGCTCTTTTGGCTCTTTTTCAACAGATTCCGCAGTTGGTTGATCCTCTGGTGGGCTTTTATATTCAACCGAATCCTCCGAAACAGGAATATCGTCTGTTTTCTTTACCTCGTCAACTAGAGGAGGCGTAATCGGCTTATCCTCAATCTTTTCTTCCAATATAGATGAAGATGCCGGTTGAGTGGGCAATTCCCCTTCTTTCAGCTTTTCTTCCTCTACACTGCCCTTTGGTAAATCCACTTGTTCGACTTTTTGTACTTCTTCAATTGCCTTCTTGACTTGCTGCAGCGATTGCAAAATTCATCAGCACCAAACTAAGAGTAACGAAGAAGGTAAGCATCCATATTTTATAAAAGTGACATCTGCGTAAAAGTTAAAGCCCGAAGGAAGAGAGATTCTCATGGAAAAACAAAAGGAACCCTATACCAAGAGCTAAGATGATATATCCCAATTGAGACATTGTAGAATAGGCTAAAAGTACTAAAAGAAACTAGGCAGTACTACTGATTTACCACACACCAAGGTGGCTTTCACAAAATTGATGAAAAAGCATTCCAAGAACAACTCCATCTTGTGAGAAGGACTAGAATATATAAATATCCCAGTTTGTAAAAGCATCCTACAGTCCTACTATACAGATGCTAGTATGTACTCTTGCAACATCATATCCTACTTGCAAGTTGAACTAATCAACTCCACCTTTTACCATAACTTGTCGAAAAACAGTAATAGCATACTTCAAATTTCAGTAAGAGATTCATATATAAGATCAAAAAATACGAGATTCTGTTAGAAACTATGGACAAAAGAATATAGGGGCACCTCTCCTCTTCCGTTCAATAAACCATGCCTGATGTTTCCATGAGAGGTAGAAAACTATTTTCCTGAGAATCGCCTCGGAAAGTTCAAAGCTTTCTCAACTTCATACGAGAAGACTCGTCAATTCTTCTAAAAACTAGCTGATTTACAATAGGAAATAACAAGATATCTTCATAGCTAGAGATGTTTAAACTGCTTTGTCATTGATAAGCAAATCAAAATCAGGGGAGGATTTTTCATGTGGGTCTTGCTCAACAACTCCCATAATCATCACCGAAGTACCACCATCTACTTGATCAAAAAAAAAGAAAGAAGAAGAAGTACCCATCTACTAAAATTGATTGATAGCATATCAAAGTTGCTCTTGCCAATAACTAGATCTCTAATCATCACCACAAAAAAAAAAAAAAAAAACAGAGAGAGAGAGAGAGTAAATTCACAAGTGGGTCTTCCTTAACTTGCACTTACAAATTTGACGGGTGAAATTATATGCATGTATAACCATGTGAAACAAGGAGAAAAGAAAACAGAAAAAAGAAGAAGCCTACCTCTGGAATCACAGTACTCTCACTAGCCATGGCTGGATTCAAGAGAGGAGGAAGAAACCCTGGTGATAAGTGGTTTACAGATAAGAAAATTAAATCAGAAAAGAAGAATTTTTTAGGAATAAGGAGTGAGTGATGGTGATGATATGGTTGGAAAGAAGTACCCAAGAAAAACAAGCTCAAAAGGAAAGTGAGGAAAAGCAGAAGCACACCCACTCACAAGGGAAAAAGGCAGAAAAACAGAGAGGCTGGTGCTCACTGCTCACATGATAGTATGATCTGTCAACAATGAGTGGGAATGCTTTAATTGAACAAATTAAATAAATAAAATTTATTCCAAAAAAGGAACAAAAGCGACAAACGCCGGCATGGGACCCATGTTTTTAACGGCCTAATTTTGTTGTACAGCATTGGACAGTCCATTTGTGAGAAAAAAAAGACAGCCCATTGTTGGGATGGAGCCATGGAGATGCTCTGTTCAAAATTAAGAATCCAAAATGGTTTTGGCTACATAATTTTATCATAGTTTCCTTTTTAGAAATGGAAATAAATTTTTTTTTATTTTGTCACATAAAAAGGAATGGTGTCATTTGATTGTAATTATTTGATTATTTTAGGTAAATTTTATTCATGTTGATTTACCTATGAATGGATCATATCTATGTTACGGAGCTTGGTACGAGTTCTTATCGTTTTTGTCCACTTTTAGGAATGGATCATATTATCAAAATGGAACAAAGTAATCGAGCTCACCAACTCTAACATCTCATTTAATCCCATAAACAACAAATCTAGGACCACACTTAAAAATGCACACACGCATACTCACATGAAACATGTGTGGGACCACATACCCGTGTAATTGGGCCCTAACATTTTTGTTACGTATAATTCATGTGTGATTTAAGACTTTTTTTTTCCCAAAAATACAACGTTTCTATGTATGCGCTTTTTGAACACAAATTGGGACATTGACCCCTCAAACAATAGGTCGGGTTTTCAGCACGAGAGGATCCTACTACTTATTATTAGAAAGCCGTGCGTATTTAGAAGATGGACAAATATCATTTGCAATAAATATGTCCTCTCTGGTGCTTATTGAGCTAATTTATTAGTTACATTATGGACCAACCTAATGGGATCTGATCTCCTCTGTGTCGAAAATCTCTGTACCTTTGTGTTGAGGGGTTTTTCGACCGTTGGATAGAAAGATCGTGCCTCCAATAGTGGTTCCAATTGAAAATTGGTTAAATTACTATCATCCTTCTCGAGGTTTTCCAACAATGACAGACATTTTCCATTGTCTCTTCAATATCCGTCCATTCCAATATGAGATTAAATTCTTTCCACCGGCGGTGGAAAATCCCACATTTTCACCATCGCCTTTTTTGGTTATACCGTGTGTCAATTGTTGATTTGAACCGTTTATCTTGTAAACTCCACATAATTATCTACATACAAAAAAATAAACTTGATCGGATATCGATAAGAGTATCAAAAATTGAATTTTGCTTTGTAAAATGGACAATTTATCTTTATTATTATTTACAAAAATAGATCATCAATTTTATTTTATAAACCAAAATTCAAATTGTGATATATCTATCGACTTTCAATGAAGATGATTTTTTGCATGGCAATACTATACTGCGGGTCTTATAATATGAACGGTTCAGATTGTAACAATAAACGCTTGGGTGGGGCCCATAATGGACGGTGGTGAAAAAGTGGAGTTTTACGCCGGCGGTAGATAGAATTTATTCTCTTCCAATATTGCAACAAACAGGAAGGAGATATCCGACACAGACAAACAAAGCATTACGGATTCATTTTTGAAAACTGAGATGAAGTATTATGGTATTGTTGGATACTTTAGGGAGTTAAAGTGTGAGATGAGTCTTCAAAAATTAATCGAAATACGTGTAAACTGACTCGACCACCTTGAGCTATCAAAGAACTGCAACTAAGCAGCTTCTCATTTTTTCAGGTCAACATCTAATGTCATTGGTTTTATTTTCTTCCACTCGGCAGTGATACATTAAAGTATTCATTTCCGATGGACCCGGAAAAAGATTGATAAAAATAACAGTGGTCTCACATAAAATAAAATAAAATAAAAGACATTTTCCTAGACATTTTTAAATTAGGTCAAAGACCAGCCAAGTTGAAGTCAATGCAGTCGAAAACCACTTTAATCCATGGGCGTCGGTAGAACCATAGGAGTTGACTGTTGAGCATAGGAAAGGGAGTGATTAACGGAATGGGTGTTCGCTATCAACCCAGTTTCTTTTAGGCGCCGAAATAGCATCCTTGTACGATGGTACTTCCACCCGAACAGGTCTTCAAGCTTAACACGGACGGATTAGTAAATCTCGCAACCATGCGGCCGGGCCTCAACAGGCGGCGTAATCCGAGATCACAATGGGAATCGGAAAGACGGTTTTCACCACAATATGATGGCAGATTCGAGTACCATGGCAGAACTTTGGGCCATCAGGGGGATGGCCTTTATTCGGCTCTTATGGAAAACATTAATTGTTTGGAAGTCGAAACAGATGTTCTAGCTGCCTCTCAGCTCCTTTCTGCTAAGAGCATTGATAATCACCTGTTGAGTAATGTGATTTTCGAATGTAGGTCCCTAGTGCAACTCTTTGACAACATCACCATCAACCACATCTTCTGCGAAGAAAACAAATGTGCCGACGCCTTGGCATGCAAGTGATACCTTGGTCACAATGGGAGAAATTTTCTACTATCTTTACGGTCTGCATTGTGTTGTTAATTTGCTTTATGTAGACTCTATCGGGGTGGATTATCCAAGAGATGTACTATCTTTAATTTTTAATGCAAGTTCCGGTTAAAAAAAAAAGAGGGTATGCCCATTGCCCATTTAGGCATTTACTATTCTCCCACTTATGAGCAACAACAAAATAAAGATGCAGCCCCAATTGGGCGAAGTCTTTTTTTGAACAACGATTTTTTTGTTATTAATTTTTTGAAAATGATTACAAAGACTAAAAGAAGAAAGGTAACAAATGCCTATCCGAGATCCAAATCCTTCCAAGGGCGAAGTCAAATCCTCCATGACAGTTCAAAGGTAACAATTGATTTTAATTTCAAGTTATGACTTGTGGCATCAACTGGCTTGTCAAATTTTCAGCCTTCAACTCTCGTGCCAAATTTCAAAATTCGAATATTTGGGACCAAAGTATGACAGTGTGGTTTTCTTTAAAAGTTTATAGGGCCATGGAAGACCTCCATTTTTGTTTTGCTTTGTCAAAATGATAAGAGCTTCATTATAAGATACACAAATACACAAGATAATAATCAAGAGGGGTAGCATCCATCCTTAAATGAGGACTAGAAAGCTACAAAAGGAGGGGAGTCTTCCCAGGTACAGAGATCCAGATCACTACTACCTCTCTTAGCCAAAAATTGAACCACCCCAATCGCAGTTCTATGCATAGTAAAAAAACACGTACTCATGTAAAAACCTCACCCCCGAAGCAACGAGGCTACCAAGCCAATCTATCTGATTCGTCATTGGATAGACCGCTAACATAGTCGCCTTCCTTTGTTAGAGAACCATAACCTACATCACAGGTGAAATCTGAGCCGGCACCTCAATTTATTTGCCTATATATATTTATGGACTCGAATCATTCCTAATATTCTCAATTTTGTTCTTCTTTTTTCCCTACAAATCTCAATATCCTAGTGAGTTACCACAAATTCAAACAAGAAACATTTTATCGAGAGGAGGTCTAGGCAGTAGAGGTAATGGAATTGTACATTTCCTTTTGAAACTTTATAATCTGGCTCTGGTACCATGTAGAAACTTTATATCCATCTCAAAATCAATTGGCAATGAGTGAAGAAGTCCCAAATGTTACAGTACTAAGTGATCACTCATTCTACTCCCGAGCAATGTGAGACTCTATTTCCTTGACAACTCTAGAGTCAATCAATGTTCTAGTGAAGTAACAAAAATATATTCACAATGATGAAATCCAAATGATCATTGGTCAATGTCAAAAGGGGTATAAAAAAAGAGAGTGGATGATGAGGTTTATGAAACTGGGTCATGGGGACTGAACCATGAGAAGGAAAAAGAAGCGTGCCATAGAATATGCCATACAGAAATTAACGGACGACAACGTTAGCCAAAAGGCCTCTTTATTTTCGTGCCAAAGACCCTATTTTTCATTCTTGATTGCGCCAAATTAATAGAATGTGACTATGTACTAAACTAATTTTTTTACTAATTTGAATCATTCAGGTTTTTATTTGGTCGAATTATTCTATTTAGAATTTGATTCTTAATTGGAAGAACCATTTCTTGGTGAGGGCGTTGCAAGGAGAAGCAACAGAAATCAGCATTGGGCTGTAATCAGAAAGTAATCAGTACTGTCTAATTGCAGAACCAAAAGGCTTTGAGTTTGGGCTTCTTTTCTGAAGGCTACAATCAGTATTGGGCCATGGGCGGGCCGGCGGGCGGGGGTGTGCTAAATAAAAATACGGAGTATATTAATTCGGGCTTCATCCCTCTGGGCTGTATGTGCTATTACTTGGGCTTTTATTAGAAAGCCTAGTTTCAAAACATTTTACTTTCATTTTGCATCAACTCTCTTCCCCTTCTCTAGGAACATTAGGGGAAAACCATTTTCTATTTGACATTGATACGTGTCGTACCTTTGCTTTTGCTTAGGGCTGCTGCAAATGAAATGAGCTGCTCTCGAGCAACTTAAGGCTTGGTTCGTTTAGTTATCGAACCAAGCTGGTATTGGGCTGTAATCAGAAAGTAATCATTAGTATTGGGCTGTAATCAGAAAGTAATCATTAGTGTCTAAAGGGGCATTGAGTTTGGGCTTCTTTTCTCAAGGCCACAATTCAGTATTGGGCCATGGAGAGGGTTTTAGTTTAAAATATTAATTCGGGCTTTCGTTCCTCTAGGCTGTATGTGCTATTACATGGGCTTTTATTAGAAAAGCTAATTTAAAAACATTTTGATTTTGCATCATTTCTCTTCCCCTTCTCTCGTACATCGGGGGAAAACCATTTTCTCTTTGACAGACATAGGTTTCGAACTTGGGCTATACAAAAAATCTGATGAACCGTGAAACCGGTCCAGTCAGAATCGATCCGTACCTTTTGGATTTTGTCTGTGGATTGATGGTCCGGGCACAGATTCAAGAATTAAAAAACTGTGAGATATGAATTAGGATTGGATTTTTATTTTAAAACCGTGAATTATCCAAACCGGACCGTGAGATATTTTAAAAAATAAAAAAATATAATATATGTAACATAGTAAATAATTACTATAATTTTACACCTATGTTTATAAATTATTTGTAACTATTTGACAATATGGTATATATCAATATAAACTATTTATCATGTCTGATTTGTAAAGTGGGAAAGACAATAACTTATATAGGTTATAATAAGTTAATTATGGATGTATTGTCAAATAGTTTAAATACATACTGTAAATACAAGTTATTGAAAATAACCTATAATCATTTAAATTATACATACTATCACACAATAAGTTATATATGACAACTTTACAAGATAAGAGTGAAATCTATTTTTATTAAATTGACTCAATTGCACAGCAATGAACCGATTACAAGTACTTATACTCTACTTGATACAAGAGACTAACTGAATGGATTTAGCTAATTACATTCCAGCTCAGCAGATTCAAATTAACTAACTGAATTAGTAGTGGAGCGTACAGCCGACTGAGTTGGAATTGTTTGCTCTCTTGACTCTTCAGTTGACTCAGCTAAGGCTTGAGCTGAGCTGTGTACTTGAGCTGAGCTATGTACTAAGTTGGTTAACAATATATGCATGCGTATATATATTTTACAGATTTTTTTTTAGCATAGAATTATGTATTTACAAGTGATGAAGTACTTGGTTGATGTAATCCGTGGACAAAATCGGAACCGAACTGTGAGTTACGGTTCGGATTGGAACCAAACCGTGAGACTTTTGGTTTGGACATGCTGGAGCGGAGGCACATGGGTACAAGGGAGGGTGGTTGACCCCACTGATTGTCAAATTTTTCTTGGGATAGGTATAATTTTTATCCCATTTTTACTAATTTGACCCTAAATTTTCATAGGAATAGATATAATTTAGTTATTTTGACCCCACAAAAATTCTCTAAATTGCCCCAACTTGTTTTAAGTGCATAAAAATCCCAAGCGTTCTCTTCTTTTCGAGAGTTGATAGTGCTAGAAATGAGACTATCATATATTATTTTTCAATTATAACAAGTCTTTTGGGGTTGAGGCAAAAATGAATTATTAGTGCATATTGATCTCATAATTAACCTTTTAATTTAGTTATTTTTGGACTTGCGCGTAAAAAAAAAAAATTGCATATGAATCTAATTTTTGACCCTACTAACCAAAATTTCTTGCTTCGCCCCTGCGGACATGGATTTCATTTTCGAAAAACTGTGACGCACGGATAAGGATTAGTTTAATAGGAATCTGATCTGATCCGGACCGTGCGTAGCCCCATTTCGAGCCATGACGTCCGCTTAGGGCTGCAAGCCAAACGAGCTGTTCGCAAGCAACTCAAGGCTCGGCTCGTTAAAGCAATGCTCGGTTCGTTTAGTAATCGAATCAAGCTTGAGCTCATGTTTTTGGTTTGTTTAGTAAACGAGCCGAGATCAACACTCTAAAACTAGCTCAAAAAAGCTTGGCTCATTGGTGTAGGCTTTGTTGTTTATAGAAAGCTCATTTAGCAGATGAACCGGCTTCGGCTCGTTAAAGGCTCAGCTCACTTACAAATGAGCCGAGCTTAAGTTCGAGTTCTAAACTCGTTTAGTAAACAATCAAAATCAAACACTGTAAATCTCGACTCGACTTGTTTCGCACCCCATATGTCCTCTTTGATTGCGGCCCGATTCGGTAGTCGTTGAAGTTTACCAAACGGCCGTCAAATTCAATTATTTATTAACCGGACTAAAACTAAAGATTTGCATAGTATAGTGAGGAAGTCCGAGTCGATCCACAGGGAGCTCGAATATAGCTTGTTTGGATTGTAGAAGTAAGGTTTTGTGGCGTTAAGACCACCAACTTTGATTTTCCTTTGCAATGTGAGAAATACTCTTATGAAAAAGACTAGAAAATGAGTTTGAACTAAATTAAACAAGCGGCAAGGCCTAGAAGCTCCTAACACCCATAACTTAGGCCATCCAACCTTTCTCAATGAAAACACGGTTGAATTGCACGGCTTAGGCTATCAACCGGAAGATTTAGCGGTTAAAATGGTTAGACTTGATATAGAGTTTGAATAACAAGCTAAACACAAGGCGTGACATCGCTCTCGGAACCATGTGAGCAAGCACATGATCACCGGAGATTAACAACGCCAAGACTTGAATTCAAACCAAATATCAAGGTCAAGAACTAGAAGTATAGTTTGGAAAGCGAGCAAGTTCTTTGGTTCTTTTGGCAAACACGAGGCGAGACATAGCTCACGGAACCATATGAGCTAGCATATGATCACCGGAGGTTAACATCGACAAGTTTTGTTATGTAAAAGGCGAACCACGCACATTTCCAAACCATACCTCAAGTCTTATGCTGAGAAAGGCAAGATTAACATAAGTCACAAGGTGTTATTCACCCTATGGCCGAGCCTAAAAGACTACTCACACATAATGAAAAGACTAGAAAACTTGCTTAAGGAAGAAAACATGATTAATCGATAGAAATGAAAATAAACTTGATATTAAGGAGAATCTAAAGCGTAGCTACAATATTAATAAACGAGAAATTAACATACAACTAAGACTTACCAAGGTTCTTGAAGGAAATGACATGAAACTTGAAAAGACATTAATGGAGTTCTCTCCTAGAGAGAGAACTTAAACTAGGACATAAAGTAGATATTTGCTAAGAGAGAGAGAGGGGAGTATTTATACAACTCAGCCTTTTCGCTCCACAAAATATCCCTGAACTTGCCAAAAGTGGCAAGTATTCCATAAATGGAAAGTCCAAAAAGCAATAAAAATATCTGCTGGAGACCAATGTTATCGATACCTACAAAAAAGGGTATCGATAACTTCATTCAAATTCTTCCCCGGGAAAAGAGTTATCGATAACTCCAACAAAATGTTATCGATACCCTTGCTTCTGGACAACTTCTGGACCAAAATGGGACCAATGTTATCGATAACAATTGGAATGTTATCGATAACATCTTTCAAAAATTGCAGATTCAGGTTGAGGCTTCAGCTTCAGCAATGGCTCTCAGCAACTTCACAGCTTCTCAGCACTTATTTTCATTCTCTAAACTTAAGTAAAGGCTACATTTTAAACCTTTCTTTTACCTTTCCTTTACTTTAATTTATTTAATGAAAATAAGAAAGTACCCCCCATTTGGAAACAATGGCATTACCAGAATTTCAAGATTCCATTTAAATCAAAATGTCAACCCCCCACTTTTAGTACAAAACGGAAAACTGCACATTTTTCTCAAGAGAAAATGACTCAAAACATGACCTTACTCTTCAAATTAAACCTTGTAACTTTGTAGTTACTCTTAGAAAAATTCAAGGATCAATTACCGCCATTTTTTATCTTGAAAATCAAAACTTTTCCAAAATGTCATTTTTCCATACTTAGACAGATTTTAGGGGGCCGACAGGGTCTTCGGGTACTTGGAAGCTTCCGGAACATTCCTTGGCCTTCAAACGCGCCTTATTTATACATTTTACCTGAAACTACTAAACCACACCTTACGTGCAATATCGCTATAGAAGTTAAATAAAAGCAAGTTAAAACTATATAAAGCGGGACTAGTCGCACCAAATATCTGCAATATTGGGTGCTCATCACTCTTCACATTAGCTCCCCAAGTTATCAGTGGGCCCAGTACACCGTTATTATTTTAAAACTGTCAATTGAAGAAAACATTTCTCGACAAAAACAATGTAAGATTGGTTATATATGCAAGGGGTGGACGCTTTTCAGACCGGGGCAACTTCAAGATTTTTATTTATCAGAGACAAAAGTACAAAGAAAGTTTTCGTATATAAAAATTTATGCAAAATAAACATATTTATTATGGTTGAAAATATTGTAACGATCCTAATTTTAGCTCTAATTTTTATTTTTACAATTTGAGTAGTTGTATTCTAAATAAAAAATTTACTTATTTTGATTATATGATTTTGCGACTAGATTATATATAACTAGAAACCCTTACTATTAAATTTATTGCCAACTAGAACCATAACTACACTTTTTCCTAAGCGAACCCAATTCCTATAACCATCATCTCCCACATCACTCCATCGATTCCGGATCCCCTATTCGACCTGTCTGTTCCATCCTTCTCGACCGTTGATCTCGCAAATAAAAGGTTGAGATGGGCCAAGTAGTATTTCTCAAAACGACATTGTTTTGGAGCAAATCATGCTCGGCCTATTTTAACCGTTGATTTAAGAGATCAATGGCCGAGAGGAATGGAACTGATGGATCGGACAGGGGGAGTCGGACAGAGGATCTCAAGGCCACACCATCACTTCCATGTTTCTCCATTTTTGGCCTCCTCTTTTCCTCTAGCCAATAGGAAGCCAACTACCATCCCAAAAGCTTTCCTCTGACCCTTGGACCAACCCCTTAATCCTCCATTACATTAATCAAGGGGTTTAGACTTCTCCCATTCCCTTAAAAAAATTCGGCAGAGATAGAGAGAGAAGAATCATCATCATCCAGCATCTTCTTCTTTTGCCCAGAGAGAGAGAGAGAGGGCCTACTGGAGGGGAAAAGAAAAGGAGAAAAGATGAAGTGAAAAGAGGAGAAGAAGGAATAGGCCATACACGATTACCGTGCAGTGCACGCCGGAGCTCCGAATCGCCGCCGTATCATCACGACCAGGTTCCACCGTTGCCGCCACTGCTCACCTCCATTTTTTTAAAATCCTAGCTAGAACTCAAAGGATCGAGGTAGATATCTCATTACCCCGTAACTCTAAGTGTATTAAATGTGTTTCATGGTATATTAACGGCGCGCTCAAATCGAACTCATGTAAAGACAAAGCGGAATTACCAAAAATTTAGGACAAAAATAGATTTTAATCTTAAATTCAATGTTGATTGTAATGTTCCGTGATGTGATTTTAAGGGTGCCCGCAAGAAATGAGCAAAAAAAAAATGACCGGAAAGGCTTTATCTGAGCAGTTTTTGTTTATTTTTTATCGAACAGTTCAAATAAAAACTACTAGAATGAAGCCCTCCTCGGTCATTTTTTTGATGATTCCTCGCGGGTACTCTTAAAATCACATTCTGAACACATTGAGTGGCTCAGATCATCGAAATTCAAATGGAAAATGAGAGAAATGGAGAGGTCCTTATTTTAACTAAAATAAGGACCTCCTCATTTGAAATGACTGTATATACACACACACACACACACACACATACACGGGCGGTTCCGGGGGCACTTTAAAAAACCCTTAAACAAAACCCTCCAAATCTTAATCTCATAGTTCCCGATCAAATTTTGATGATCCGAGTCGCTCAATATGTTTAGAACGTGATTTTAAGGGTGCCGCGAGAAGCTGGCAAAAAAACTAATCGGGAAGGGTTTGATTTGAGCAGTTTTTTATTTAACCGTTCAATAAAATTCAATAAAAAAATGTTCGGATGAAGTCCTTCCCGGTCATTTTTTTTTGCTGATTTGTCACGGGAACTCTTAAAATCACGTTCTGATTAAATTGAGCGGCTCGGATCATCAAAATTCAATCGGGAACTTGGGGGGGGGGGGGGGGGGGGGGGGGGGGGGGTTAAGTGTCCCCGGAACCGCCCCAATTTCCTAACTGGTGTTAGTAGAAAAGTTAGAAAATTAACTTGAGTTTGCAGCATAAAGAAATTTGAATCATTTATCTATTGTCTAAAAACTAGCACGTAATTAGACATAAAGTATTATATTAATCTCAAGGATTCTTTTAGCAAAATATTTTACACTAGATTCTAGGATTTAAGCTCCAATTGTGTATAAAACTCTGTGTATTCCTTGTGCCTTTGAACTGTTAGATAATATTTCATTGTCTCGTATGCAATTATTCTGTTGCTGAAAACTATCGAGATTAATTGGCTGAAAAGTTAGTTTAGACTTTAACTCATTGGAGGTTGGTGTACGATGGTTTAGTTATCTTGTGTATGTGGTGATATTATGATCTGTTAACTCGTCATTTGAAATAATTGCTTTGTCGATTGAACCTAGAACGTAGAAAGGACATTAGGGACATTGAAAGAGTTGTGGACTGAGAGAGATTATGTAGATGTTGTAATGGATAATGAAAAAAAGAGAGGGGGAAACAGGCAAAAGGTTGTGGGCTTAGCAGAACCTCGGGGGTAGCCTGATAGGACCTCGAGTTTATCGGGCGTAGCCTGGCGGGACCTTGAGGGTAGCTTGAAAGACCCGATATAACTAGGGTGACTAAGCAAGACCTCAGGGGTAGCTTGACAGAACCTCAAGTATTGATGGTAGCCTAGCAAGACCTTGGGGGCAGCCTGATAGACCTAGAATTATAAGATTAGCCTAGGACCTCGAGGTGTTGAGGGTAGCCTAGCAGGACCTGTAAAGTATGAGTGAAATTTTGAGTTTGGAACGTGATGAATATTGCAGTGTTGGAATGTTTATTGAAATTGAAAATCTGATATCTACTTAAGTTGATGCTTAGATAATGAAACAAGATTTGTGCTCTCAAATTTTTATCTCATATACTTTCAATGTGTTTACTTGTAGAGTAAGGGTTAACGGGTAGGATTTTATCTACTTGGTATCAAAACTCATTTTATTGCCGTTTGGTTTGGCGTTTCATGCAAGGTGTTCAAGAGACGAGAGGTGATCATGACCTTCAGGAAGAGAACTCGGTTGTTGAGAGTGAACACGAAGAAGCTTGGAACCCGTATCAGAATTAGAGTCACGCTCTGTCCTTTTGTGAAATAGAGTTGTCAGGCTTCTGTACTCGTACTCGTAGATGCCCTGATTTGTTTTTAAGTATCGAATTTCAATTTCCATGAAATGTAATCTTAAATGATTAACTTTACATCTGTTGTAAGACTTAATTATGTTTATTTTCAATTCGAATGTTTAAGACTATCGCTGCGATTTTCTGCATAAAGAACTATTTGTCATCTATTTGTTTTGAAAGTTAGAAAATTATTTGAAAAAGATTTTATTAACATTTCCAAAAATCGGGGTGTTAAAAATATATTTGGCCTAATTTATTTTTTATTTTGTTGAGCTATATATATTATCAACTTACTCATAAATTGATTAAACTTTCATTTATTTTAGTTACATAAGAATAATTTAGTGTCAACAATATAGAATAAAAATCAAATTCAATACGAGAAAAACACAAACATTTAGTTGATCAGGTTTTGAACTCTGGGGATTGGGTTGAACTTCCTGACAATATGGTGGAGCCATCCCTGCTAAGAGCATATACAACAATGATAAGATAAGTAGCTACTCAAACTGAGCTTCTTCTTTTCTATTTTCTTTTTTAAATTTTAACTCATTACTTTTTAAAATAACGAGCCAATTATTTTAGGGAAAGACTACAATACACATCTCTTATTTGGGTGTGTATCATATTCACCTCCCAAAATGTTATGAATTATAGAGAAAATGTTACGAATTTATTGCTAAAAAGTTATGAATTGTATAAATGTTACGAGATACACCAAAATGTTATGAATATATCATAATGAAAATGTTACGAATCGTACTGCTGAAAGGTTATGAATTCTAGAACAAAAGTTACGAAACACACTAAAATATTGTGAATGAACCATAAAATAGGTGCATATGGTACATCCTTTTAAGGGTGTGTATTATAGACTTTCCCAATGTTTAATTGCAAATTATTGCTTCACAATCAAGGCAATTTTCCAACACGAGACAAGATCCTCTGTGCCGAAAATTTCTATGCCCTTGTGCCAAGGAGATTTCCGGCCGTTGGATTTAAAACATAAAAAAACATCACACCATTCAACGGCTAAAAAACTTCTCGGCACAGAGATACAGGGATTTTCGAAACAGAGGAGATCGGATCCCTTTTCCAACCGGCAAGAATCGTTTCTTCTAAAGTCTTCTAATCCCCGAGGCCCGAGGTATCACAATCAATTCTCTCTTTGTCATCACAACAACGGTTTATTATTACCACTTCAGCTTCTTCCCCCTGTCTTTTGCTTCTAAACTCAACAATCAATACCTGGCATTATTAAGATCTGGTGTAACAATGTGAAAATGAAATTAATCAAGATCCTCTCATGTTGAGATTCCTCGTGTTATTACTCGCATGACACGAAACGGAGCCCATCACTGTCTTATTCAATAATTCGAACTACGAAGTACTCCGTATTTGTTTCGTAGGACTCAATGTGAACATCACTAATGCAGAAACCAGTTAGTTGTATATGGATAAAGGAATTGATTGAATCAGGTCTGACAAATTTGTTTAGATAGATACAGATGCCCAGTTAGCTTGATTTTTCGCAGTTATGTTGACTTTGGGGTGTATGTGTTTTGCATCAAGAGAAAAATTATTTCACGGAGCTTTCCGAGAATAGTAATTTACGGAGGTGAATCACGCGCCGTCCGAAGTGTATTGGACGGTTCAGATTTTAATAAAAAATTTCAGAGAGGAGTTAAACTTTTTTTTTTTTGAAAAAGTTTCATTAAAATTCGAACCATCCAATACCAAAATGGACGGCTAAACTCAAGTGGCTGCTTAAATTACCTCTTTACAGCGGCTCTGTGTGAATAAGCTATACTCTTGCATCAAACGTGCCTTACAACCTAATGGCAAAGGGAAAATCTTGGGAAGGTGAAGTTTTCGTCCTTTCAAAAAAAAAGAAGAAAATATCTATCTAGCCAGGGTGGTTGGGAGATTTGTCTAAAAATGAATTATGGAGTAACCTTCTAATCAACTCAACTCAATTTGAGATGGATTAGATGTTAAAGTGTCTGTACTGGTTTTATATATCGGTCTTGTTAACCTCCGCCCACTAGGCAGACGATAATGTGCCAATAATTCCAAACAAACTCGGATATCAATACATATCTCACGAATATCAATTGACTTCACATATATCAATACATATTTCTCTAATATCAATGTACTTTTTACCTATTATCCTACACCTTTTAGACGGATGTTAGAGTAATCCTTTATCTATAGAACTAAAAGCTCTTTCCTCCACTAGACAGGGAAACTTTTTTTTTTTTAGGTCTTCTACCAATGAGAACTCAACACCCAAATTAGCCTAAAATTGATTGACAAGACTCAAAAACAAGGAAGTAGCCCCCCAAACAGACCCTTAACTACTGTTTCATTTAAGGGTCATAACCCCTCTCTTAATTGAAGGATTATCATAATGTTAGTGTGAGAAGAAAACCCTGGCTCCATCATATCACCCCACTACATAGCAAAAAGCACAAAATGTAATTATTCAAAGCTAGGGAGACAAAAGGTAGGATTTCAACCAGACAAAGCTTGTGGTAATTGATGAAGTTAAATGCCTTTTAAGCTTTAAGATAATGGAGATGATTAAAGAGATTTTAATAGACCTTTATTATAATGTTTTCCCTTCTTCTTAAAGTCAATTTCCACTTTGAGTTCACTTTCTTGTCAACTTTTACATGAATCAACTAAAGCTAAATCCCACATATTTGATTCTTCGAACAATAGTTATGGTCATCAAGTCTATGAAAAAAAAAATAACGGTACTATTGTATAGACTATATATAAATAGAAATAATATACACGATATGAGAGGTGACTGAACTATTATTAGTCTGTTTAGTACATTACATATATAAGGTCCCTAACAAACTCTTTCTGGCCAAAATTAAGCTCAAAATCGTCACTAATATGAGAAATTTTATGCCTTATTTTGAAGCTACTACAAAATGATGTGTCTGAGTTTAAGGACCTATCACTACCAAATATAACTACAGGATTCCGTGTGGATTTTTTGTGTGTGGCAATACTAGCATTTTCCGAGTACTATAATTAGAAAAGAAGATTAATGGGGAATGAGCTGTGTTTAGTACTTCTAAAAATTATGATTGCTTTTTGAGATGTCAAGTTTCCATATAGGGAAGCGAGGTCAACAGTACTGATGGGGTCTATGTTGATTCTTTTACCTTTTAATTATGCGACAATTACACACAAATTCTTCAACACTAACACAAACTCAAGAGTTTTTGTGTGTTGTGTGCGATTGTAGAGTTGTTGTTACCCTTTTTCAAATTACAAAAGTGTTAGAGAGTTTGCATCAACCTAGTTTGAGTTCATCCGTTAGTGTGAAAATTACTTTGCCAAATTTGGTTTTTGGCTTCCTATAGTATGAATATGCTGAAAAATCGCTACGTTTGCTGCACTGATTTGGCATAACTTCAAATCAAGACTGTTGAATTAAACTAATTTCAATACTAATTAAATAGCTTGGATGATGTGAAGAAATGGCGATGGCCATTTTTTGCCGAAGACAGACATTGCTAGGTTTTATTGCATCAACAATTTAATGACAATAGATAGACTTGAATTTTTCCAAAAATTTTTAGTCAAATTATGGCTTAAACACCCTAAATGGATATGGATGAACTTGCACATATATAGTTAAACGTAGCTCCCACACCAGTCCATATCATACCGGTTTCTTATTAAGTCTTGAAGATTATTAGTTTTATAGTTGTTTGGGTACGAATCAAATTAAATCGAATAATCTTAAATTTAAAAATTAGTAGTTACGTTAGACAGATCTTAAGACGTTAGAATTGGGGGATGGTGTTGTGCACCAGTCGCACAATACCATATTGTGCGCCATCTGAGCCGTCCGTTCGGCAATCCAACGATTCAAATCTCATCTCCACCATCAATCCGAGCATCCAAGCCGTTCGTTACCGAGATGAAATATGGACTGTTGGATTGCCAATTGAATACAATAGTACTATTATATTGGCAAAGATAATAACCCTGGTAATTCAGCCAGCCTCAAAGATTTGAACTTGATCAGACCCCTGTGCGGAGGTAGGGCCATGCTTGTGTCATCATATCGCTCTTCGCTCGACAAGACAAAAGATAGTAGTAAATGAGAGTTTAATTAGGTATGATTTAACTGATTAAATCTCATTAGATATCCCCATGTGGTTATGTTTCCTGCTCGAGCTAATGATTCCAACCGAATACTCCTGCTTAAGCTGTATTAGGGGTCATTCAAATGGACCCCATCCCTAATGAACTCTAATTATCAATTCCAGTGTTCCCCACATAATTAATTAAAACGCGGCATGTCTAGTACCACCTCGATCCAGTTTAATTCTTTCTCTATTCTCTTTCACTCACACTTTTAATTACTAGTACTAGTTTTTAGACTATTATTATTATGTAAAGAGATACAGTATATAGGAGGCTAGGCCAGGAGAGTTTAATTAACCTCCAAACAGAACTTAACCACCCTTGTTTTACTTAATTAATTGTGATGTTAACCTGCCATCGTGTTACCTACCTGAAAACCATGGTCAAGAAAAGAAAGAGGAAATGGCAAAAGTGAAAAATCTCAAAGCCAAAAGTTCAGCAGGAAAAAAATGTTGATTGGATCCTTGACTTAAGGAATAGCGATACAAGGACGGATTAATTCTTTCTCCCTTTGCAACCCTTTGGACAATATTTCTTTTTTGAGAAATTGGGTACTTGCAGGGAGCCCAATTAAATGCGAAGCAAAACTTCCTTATGAATTGGCCCCCAAAAGAACACTTGGAAAGTTTTGAACTTGAGACTTTGAGATGGAACAAATTTCTAAATCTTGAATTTTGACCACCAGGCCGACCTATTTGGGGTTCACCCTTTGCACCATTCGGAAAAACAAGCAGTCTTCTTTGACCTTTCAGGACTCATTAATTCTGTTATCAATCGCTATGGCAAATGATAGTGCTTGATGGTTTTTAAAGGCCTACAACTGGAACAAGAAACAACTTGGGAATATTAACACTCCAGATTTCAAAAACTCGCCCGCCGTCCTTCACTGTGCAGCCCTGAAACCCTCGATCATCCGCCTCAATACGGTCACATAGCATGTTGAAAGACCATCATCGCTCATTGTGTGACCGCTACCTCAATATAGAGTAGTTCTGGATGTTGAAAAAGAAAATTCTTTGAGGTGGTGCGGGTGGGTTTTTAGAGTGGTCAGCCGTTCGGATGGTTCTGTTATCAGAAGAAACTCATGAATTTATGTCAAAATTCCAACCCTATGGAATATGAACTAATGGCTATTGGCGTTGTTGTTTGCACCATATATTCACCACTTGTCGATGATCGACCGAAATGTGATAATTTTGAGAATGCTTTCTATTTTATTATTATTAGTATTTGTATTTTAATAACATATGCAGGACACTTGGCGTATCTCTATTTACTGGGAGATTGAAAGGACACATGGCATTGTTCTACACATTTGGAGGTTGAAAAGAACACTTAACATGTTCCTACACACTTTGATGTTGGTGGGAAGTTATTTTGACTAATGGGAGCAAAGGAGAATGAAGAGTATTGAAGAAGTTAGGAAGTTATTTCCTGCGTATGTTTGTTTTCCTATAAATAGCCTTTTAGGCCTCATTGTAAAAAACACACAAATAAAGTCAACAGGCCTTTATTTTTTCTTTTTCTATAGGAGTGGTTGTAACTTGTAATTGTTCATTCGATTATCTTGATCGATTGTTCTTCTACTTTGAGGATTAATAAAGTCCATTTGTTAATCTTCTCCAATATTTCATCCACTTCATTGTTTGTTTCCAAAGAAGTCCTGAAAACAGCAAGGAACCAAACTCCACTTTTACACTCCACATTCCAGCAACTCACGATACAGTTTCTCCATCGATTGGACTGAAATAAAAAATTTAGTTAACAATTGTCCAGTGGTCACAAATGTGCCGGCATTCTGTTACTGCAACAAAACTCAAAACTTCATATATGATCCAGTAACAGGATGCCGACGCATTTGGTCACAACACACATCACACATGCATATATGATCTTCTAGACTGACATAATTATGACTTGTATTTTGTATATCTCCCGCGCATAAACCGTTTATTCGTTTTATATTGAATTTCTTGCTTTTTCGCCAAGAAAAAGAGCAATGAGGAACTACTTTTTGAAGATCAATATTACAAAACTGTGATTAGATATACTTGGTGGCTGATACTGTTTCCCCTCGTTTGCTTTACGGTTAGTTTATTCATCACAGAGCTTTCAAGATTTTTCCTTGAAGAAGATGGTATGGACCTAGTTTCTCAGCGACTAAACAGAAGAGAAGTCTCTACAGTTTCATCTAGGTCGTTCATATCAGCAATCGATAATTCAAATTTTAAAAAGAATCTTCTCAGAAAGAAATTATTTTCAATGAGTCTAACCATTAAAAACACTTTTGAACGGCCCGAATCACCCAGATTGCTCTCCGTAGTTCAACCACAGACAACCGAGAAGCCCGATTCAAGATGTATATACTAATAATGAGGACTAAGCATAAAGTGTGAATCCCTTTTTATTTGGAGGGATGCTCTTTCTTGTCAATTAGTTGCTGTCTCTTACTTTTACATTTGAACAAGGCTTAATTAGGAAAAAGATAATAGGGGCAATACCCACTTGTTCAAGGACAGAGAGATTATGTCTCCCTTGATTTCAAATGACCATTCGATTATAATCTTGTGTTTTTCAAACCTTTTTATCTTCATAATATATAAATCTCCCCTTTCACTATAAATATCACATCACCATTACCACATGTAAACAGGCCCATGGTTTTCATTTGCCATAATGTCATCATCAATGCTTTGTTCAGGTGATGGGATTGTGATGAAACGTTTAGTGTTTCAAAAGGAAATTTAGAGCCTTTGGAATTAAGATTAAAAACCATGTTAGATGTTTTCCAATTAGCTCTCTCCAGTACAACACCTCTTTATTCTTTTCTTTTTTTTTTTTGTTTTTTTATGACTCAGGGGTCCGGACCAGCTTACGTGCACTTCGACCGACCATGGGGACCAATCCCGCCGCTCAAATTGCGCAGATCCCAATTTGTACGTTATGTTGTCTCGAAATTATCTCAAAAGTAGAGCACTTGGATTTTAGCGGCGTCCGGAGGATAAAAAAATCATCAGAATAAAGGGTGTAAGAACAAATCAAGGGTAAAGAAAATGTGTGGGGTTGATCAATTTTGTTTTTGTATAAATAACCTTAATTAATATGGTCTGTAACTTGTAATGACAAGTTCAGCTTAAAAGGGGCAGGCAACGAGTGAGCCTTGTTCAGCTAAAAAAGTCACTTTGGATATTTTTTCGTTCTTATTCAAAAAAAATTCGCATTTGTTAGTTTTTCGTCATTTTTTTTAGGATTATTTCTTTGTCATGACGAAAGGAATCTAAAAAGCCAAAAATTATGACCGAAACTCAATTTTTTGAATAAAGACAAAAATAAGCCAATTTTTTCGTCTTTATTAAAAAAATTTGGGTTTTGATCGTAATTTTTTACTTTTTTGATTGCTTTCGTCATGACAAAATAAGAATCCTCAAAAAAATTGATGAAAAACTAACAAATGTGATAAAATTTCAAATAAGAACAAAAAATAATTCACAACGACTTTTTCAGCCGAACATTTAAGGTTACAGAAATGAGTTACTATCTTTCATTTTTTACAGGTGGTTTCTTGAACCATTTCAACAAGTGAAATAGACATTCATGAATCGACAGAGCGTCATTATTCACATATCCATCTTCAGGAAGCCTGACACCTTTTTTGTTGGTATATATGAAATGAAACCCTTAATTATTTTATAAGCTCATCTGTTATAAGTTGCTTAATTTGCGTGCCTGAGCGGGAGTGCGATCGAGCACGTTTTCGAAACATATCCCATCCTTCTAAAATTTGTGAGAGCAAAAATTGAGCGCACGAGTAGGTGCAAAAATTAAAAACGAGAGTGCGGGACATTTTGAAGAATTATGCATAACATGCCCCCTTTCTCATAATACGAATTTCATTTGAAATTGGTCATTATGAACAGACTAATTTTATCTCAGCGATCAATTTGTAATAAACTGCTTTTAAACTAGTTTGGCATTAATTTTTTAAAAGATGAATTGCTGAGTTTGAGTGAAATTTGGGTCCAGCTAGTATATATACACACTCTAAAAGAGTTGCATACATATATACCGTCTGCCACCGCCTTTTTTTTTTTTTTAAATTTATCGGCCAGAAAAAAAGTTTATTATAACTCGAATAACACTAAGTATAACGAATTAAACGGATTAACGAAAAACAGGAACGAATCCAAACCTAGAAACCGTATGCCACCACCTTAATGGGTCATATAAGCGTCACAAAGATTGTGACTCAACTCAAAGAAGAGCATAAGAAAATATTACCATAAACTTTGTAATCTTTGGTAACCTCAAAATGTCACAAACGAAAATTCCCACGTTGGAGCATATATAACCCACGAAAGGGTGTAAGTAGAATTTTTTCTTATGAAACACCTCCAAATGTCACACTAATGAGTCGTATCTTTTACCGTAACGTGTCATAACATTCTGATTTACAGAGTTTATACTGTACAGTTCCTCTGTTTTCTCAATCTTTTGTGTCTCGTTGAGTTTTAAATCAAGTTGAATAGCTACCCACGTAGCTCGACTGAACTCATTTACATACCCAAACATCGAGTTTTAGGTTTTAATCAGTGTATGTTGTCCTTGGGTTCAACTTTGAATGTCCAAATTACATCCTTCGTCTAGCTGTGTGATGACAACATTAAAAATCATACTAAGTAACTAACATTCTTTAGGAACGGTTTTTGTTTAATATGCATGTCAACATAAAAAGGGCGGTTCCTAGCTCCTGATCGAGCCCAAAACTGCTGAGACGAGGACAGAAAACTAGTAGTATAGAAGCATATCCACGCAGTGGTTAGTCTAGCGTGCAACCCCATTAATTGGGCTTTTCTAGAGTTGCGGTAAAAGAAACGATCTCTTTAGTTGGGCTTTTCAAGAGTTGCGGTCTGTCTCGCGCGCGACCTCTTTAATTGGGCTTTTCTTAGAGTTGCGGTAAAAGATACGACCTCTTTAATTGTTGGGTTTTCCAAGAGTTACGGTTTGTCTCGGGCGAGACCTCCTTAATTAGTTGGAAGGAGTGACGCTTTGGTTAACAGCCAAACTCTCGCTTATGCAAATTTATAGCTCCATCTTCTATTATATTTATTTGTCTAGTCTTAGGGCGAGTTTCGAAATATTAGTGTCGGAATGTTCTCGATTTCGATGAAAATCCGGGCATAAAGTTGGTAATTAATTAAGGATGAAAAATAACAGATTAAAAACAGCAAAGCAGACAGATAATTAAAGATTTAATTACAAGCAATTATTAATAAACAACAAGAGGGAATAAACGCACGATGGTTGACTTAAAAAATTAAACAGCTCATAAACCTCCATAAGATAAGCTCACGGGAGCAAATGATGAGGCTTTGTATATAATTTGCATTTGTGGGGAAAATATTTACACGAATTTCTCTTGTGGGCCCGCCAATTATTTTCATTTACTATTTTTTTTATATTCCAAATTCAATGGACTGCTCCAATTAGGGGCATTGCTAAGGTCAAAGGAACCTTCATAATGTAAGAAACTAGAGGACAAGTTTAATTAATACACAAATACAATGCGTATGTATATAATGCAGTGTTATTGAGTTTTGGTGATTAATAGCATTGGTGAGGGCAGTGTGGGAAATGACATATACACGAATCTCCCTTGTGGGCCCCTCATTTTGTGTACACATTCCAGAATTCAATGGGATGCTAAGGTCATGGAAACTTCATAATGCAAATCCATGGGGATGGATTGGTGATAAGATCACGGCGGACTTACGGGTTTGCTTTATTCTAAAATTTCATATTTGAAATCTTTCGGATGCTATCGACTCTATTGAGGTCAGTTCAAACAAAGTTTACTCTAAATGGGCTCCTATTAGTGGACGGTGGAATTGACTCCTCAGGATGAGCGTTAACTGACTTAAACACCTGAATATTAAAGAAAAAACCTTCATAATGTAAACGTAATTAGAACAAGGGGACAAGTTTAATACACAAGAGTAAAATACATATGTTATAGTATTATTAGGTTTTGGTGATTATTATCATTGATACTATGATTGTCAGATTGTGGGAGGGGCTGTATTTGATGTTTGAAACGTGTATCAGGGAAAATAATTAAATAAAGTAAAAAAAAATATGAAAAGCCTTATAAACTTTTGATGGAATATTTTGTCACTCAGTGCCAGAAAGAAAAAGGAATCTCGATTGATAGCTATAATCTCAATTGATATATATATAATAAAAAAGAAGAAGAAAGAAAGAAACAGGATCCTCTCCTATGATTGGAGGGTTCTGTTCAAACATTTGTAATTTTTTCGAGTTCACTTCAATCATCGAAATCGTTCGCCTTTTAAAACTCGTTGAGAATATTAACCAGGGCAGCAACGATTGTCATCGGAAATCGATTAATACTATACCGAAACATATCTACTTCGGCATAATGATCCAATTCAGTGTTTCTATCATGAATTTTCTAACATAAATGTGTTTCGATAATATATTATTCGATATTCGGTGAACACGATATTCGGCATAAATAATATTCTCAATAAGTACGACAAAATAAACAGTTTCGATCATCAAAACAAACCAGAACCTAATAGGATGGTCTGGGGTTGGTTCCAAAACCAAAAAATACTAAAACAGTCTTTATTCTTTACAGTAATTTGTTTGGACCGACAATTCGTCGGCAGAATGGCCCTATCCTGACGTCAGCAATGCATTAGCTTTTCCACTGTGTTGACATTGTTCCCACATCGTTTAGCAAAAGGTCCGGATCCTTTCCGAGACAATTCAGATTGGGATCGGTTATTAGTATAATTAATGGTTCAGATTTTCTCATTAATATTTGCAAAATACATTCGAGCTATTAATTACAGCAAATGAACGGTACTGATCAGGACTGTCTCTTTCAGTTTAGTAAACTTGGGTTAAAATATTTTCCCGGACATAAAACTATTGTTTTGTCTTTTTATTCCTCCTTTCTAGTGCCTATGTGAGTTGAAGACTTTCTTTTTCACTATCTTTTTGGGAATCAATTAAGTTGGAGCCTTTATTAGGTCCATTCATCGATCCATACAATATACAACCTACGTGTATAACACTTGACGATTTCTCTCTCTCTTTTTTGTTCCCCGGGAAAACTAGAAAATCACACCAAATCGCGCTTCTGTCATTATCATGTTCGTATTGGGATTTTGGATTTTGGATATTAAGTGAATAGAGATAGATAGATAAATGAGAGAAAATTTATTGAAAATCTTACGTAAAGACAAAAGGTTAAGACTTGAGTCTCAAAACGAACATGGTTGAAATCATCTCACCTCTTGGTTAGTTTTTCCCTTTAATAGGGAAAAAACGCTTTCGAACCTTTATTGACGTTCTAAATAAAATTTACACATTTTAATGTTAAATTGCAAATTGACAAGGGATAAGTATTATAAAATATATAACAAAAAAATGTGTTTCACGCTTAGTATATTATTCTCATTTCGGCGTCGTTTGGGAGGCAAGCAAGCATAATGGAAGGATCTATACGAAGATTTGTGATTTGAACCGATGGGACTAGGGGCAATGAACACAGTCAGACTTGTTGTGAGGGGAGGCTAGCTAGAGTGCACTCTCCCCGTGTTGATTGATACAATTAAAGTTCTTTGTTTTTCTATGTCCGTTGCATTAATCGTTCGTTGGAAATATCATACTCATCAGACGTTGGTATTTAGTATTTATGTCGTTGAAAATATCATACTCATCAGACGTTGGTATGTAGTATTTATGTCAGAAAAATCTGAACTATAAATAGAATCCCAATTACACAACTATCGACGTTGGATTAAGGGATTTTTTTTTTCCCATGATCAGATAACTTGACAAGATCAGAACAGTTGCAATCCAAAATCAAATCGAAGTGGATCCCTCATATGGGCATAGTAGGCTTTACAATGACCAAGCCACAGCAGGCATTCCTATTGTTGTCTTTTGGACTTAAAAGTGGAATAATTGCTTAGGGTATGTGCAAGAAGCCTAGCCAAATCTGTTACTATTTAATAATTTTGACTAGTCATAACTCTAAGCATACCCTACAACAACTCCAATCGACCGCTTTAAAATTTTACGTTAGATTTGGCAAGGCACTGTTCACTCAAAACCGGATATTTTTTTTTATATATATTTTAAATATTAATGTACTATTCTCCTTCGTTCTCGTTCTCGTCACCCCTGTCTTGCACCAGAGCATGAAAGCTTTAAACAAAATCGAATTGCAGGAACAAATATTCTGATTACGTAGCTAGTCTTTTTCTCCTTCTTGAGCAAAATACTAGCTTGAGTGCTTCCTCCTCTTTCTGATGTTTTAGTCAGCAAAATTCCTCTTGTTTTTTTTTGTAAAAAATTCATGGAGAACCCACTCTCTCTTTTCTGACGTCTCGAGTGATGTAATATATATGTGACGTGTGTGTACAGCTATAAATGTCAAAAGTAGAAGTAGAGTAAAAAAATAGCGCAACTTAAGCTTCCATGTATTCTGGAGACGAATTTTCTCCAATCCCGTGTACACAACTAGCGAGAACGAACAACGTTGGCGCCGATCAGAGAAAACGGAAAAACAATGGAGTAAAACTCGCTCATCTCGAAGCATTTTTACTCTCTCTGATACCAGGGCATCAATGCAACCTCCCCAACAGGCTGGCCATGAAGATGTACTTGTGGTAATTTCAGTCAAATATATGACACAACTTTGGTGGGGACTAGATGCCCAAAAGGGTTTCACCGGCAATCCCTTTTACTTTCGCAAACGTCCCATGTACTACACCTATTGACAGCAATTAAACTTTGCAGCTACCATAAAGTTAAAATTCTCTGAGAAAATTGCACCAAAAAAAAAAAAGAAAAGAAATTCCTATGAAGTTCTCACTCTGATGTGAAGTGTCTGCCTAAGAAAAGTAAATGTATTTTACTATTTTTGTTTTTTGCTAAAAGACAAAAAAAGAAAAAAGAGTGTAGCTATAAAAAGGAGAGATTAGAAATTCAACTCGGGAGAGGCGAAATGAGAGAGTAAGGGTGTATAGAAATGATCGAGAAACAAATTTATGGAGAAGGAGAGATGGTAAATAAAGAGGGATTTTTGACGAATAAGGACTTAAGGGTCCAAAAATACAGGAATTTAATTAAGAGAACAAGAGGAAAAGGCCTACAAGACATAACAAATGGCATATTAATTTGGAGGGAGAATTGAAATTTCTTTTGCAATGATTTTGGGAACAAAATTTTCAAAAAACATGAGAGGGGCAATTTGTTCCTTCTCCCGTGAACAAAACCAAGTTTTCCTTTGGAATTGACCATCCCACATGATTCATTTACTTGATAAATACCTAAATGACGACGATGCACACCTTATCAAAGAGAGTTAACACACGTCTTTGTCATATGTTATTTTCCGTCTTAAGTATTGGAGAATGGTGACAGAGAATTCGTGCTTAATAAACTTCCCCTCCATCCGGAACTCAACTCCATGAAACTACACAATCATCATCAGTCCCGTTCAGTATACACGTTTAACTTCAACTAATTTATCCAAACTTCTTGTTGTTGTTTCAACAACCAACGCATACTCAGCCCCAAAAGAGGACAACTGCATTACTGCTTGCCTTCTGTTTTTATATGAGTGCCCTGGTTTATTTTTGATTTCCCGTTATTGTGGTTATAGGGTAACACTTGAATGCAAACAGCATACAAATTCTAGTGAAACCAGAACATGCCAATGACTAATAAAAAAGTATTTGAAATCAATAATTAGGGGAATGTTTCATGCTTAGAGTCTTGCCATCTACAGAACCTGTTCCCAATCTCGAATAACAAAAAAGAGTTGCGTATTTGATAGTTGACAACCAACATGTAAATGACTCTGTTAGATTCTTCTAAAATGAACACACAATTATAAGACAGAGCTCGGGGGCGAAAACTGATTCATGTAGCAGACTTCAATGTATTGGGACTTAAAGCTCAGTTCGGTTTGGTTAATAATTAGTGGATTGTTTAAGGGATTTCTTTATCTTATTTGATTCTTGCTTAGAATATGAATGAATGAATGATTAGGAGAGTTGGTAGAATTTGATAGTCCCTTTTTTTCTAAGCCAAATGGAAGATGCCCTCCACTTTCCTAAGATTTCAATATTGCATAGCCTTTCTTCAAATTATATGTATCTGATGGGAATGAAGTTAAAGATTACTCAAACTGCCAGAATAAGAGAGAAATTCTATTGTCAGTTGAAAGTTATCTGGCACAAAAGTCCTCCAAGAAATAGAATGAGAGTCAATGAAGGATTTTTGGAATTTTATATAGTGTCATCAAAAGGAACAGCAGAATGTATAACTGTACAAGCCTTTTGTTTTCAATAATTTAATGGGGTTTTACCAATTTTGAGGGCTTTAACTAATCCTGGGTGCTTCTCCTCTGCAGAAACATTTTTACCTTTTCCAAATCTTGTGCCTGATTTTGTTATTGGAATCTTTGCATGAACTTGGGCCAAATAGGTATTTTACTTCAAACCCACATAAGAAAAAAACTCCAAAATGATTAAATAAAACTGACTTTTAGGGAGTAGTACAAAAGCATGGAGTTTTCCTCAATTTTCTGTTTCCCCACCAAATAAAAATCTGTCAGCTTGCCCCACCACTGCTGTCATATTCAGTAATTCTCCAAAGCCCTTTGATTGAGACATATAAAGGTCAGATTATTGCAACACCCATCCTCAAAAATAAAATGGAAACTAATCAAATTTCTTAAGGTCTAGTATCGCTAAGATTTTTATGTTAAGTACTTATTTTTTATTTTATGAGATAAGTCCTTCTCTTATAATTAATTATTTTTAATTTAAAAAATAAGTACTTATTATTTTAATTAATGGGGTGGGGTCTAAATTTAAAATTAAATAAAGCGAAAATCTTGAATCACCTTCTTGATTGTGACCTATCCCTTGAGGTTCCTCCTATTAATTTGATTCCCCACCAGTCTGCCATTTCATTTTCTCTCTCTCACTCTCTCTCTCTCTCTCATATCCACTTCATTAAGGCCTCCTCTTCTTTCGCTGACAATCACAGAGTATTCTATACAAAAACTTTGCTATCCTTGTGTACCTTTTGCCAGCATTGCAGTGCAGAAGAATATCTCCAATTCCACATGGGGAGGCACTCTTGCTGTTACAAGCAGAAACTGAGGAAAGGCCTTTGGTCTCCGGAGGAAGATGAGAAACTTGTTAAGCACATCACCAAGTACGGGCATGGATGTTGGAGCTCTGTCCCTAAATTAGCAGGTACCCTTTTCTCATTTTCCGGTCAATTTTTTTTTTCTATTCTTTGGAAATGCTAGAAACTTTTTGGCTACTGGTTATGGTATTCTTGAATGGAAATTCAAGGGTTTTCAAAACCAAATGACAATTTTGTTCGCTGATTTGGGTATTTTTGACATTCAAGCAAAAGGGTTTTTTCAAAAGTACCATTTTTGGTTATTGTAAAATGCAAGCAACAGGGTATTCAAAATTGAGACTTTTGTTCAGGGGTTTTGGTTCTTGTGAAATGCAAGCAAGAGGGTATTAAAACTAAGATTTTTGTTCTTGGGTTTTGTGAAATGCAAGCGAAAGGGTATTATTCCAAAGGCTAAGGATTTATGTCATAAATTGGCAGGTTTGCAAAGGTGTGGGAAGAGTTGCAGATTGAGGTGGATAAACTACTTGAGGCCTGATTTGAAAAGGGGCACATTCTCACAACAAGAGGAGAATCTGATAGTTGAACTGCATGCAGCTCTTGGCAACAGGTACTTTTTGTTTCCAAAAACTGAATTTTGTGAAACAGTGGTTTTAGTTTTACTGAATTTTGTATAAAACATTGGTTTTTGCTACACACGCAATTTCAAAACACAACTCTGGACACAGTTGTGTCTGAAATCGTTCGATGCCCATGGGTTTACGTGTTTGAACAATTCTGTGGACATTTGTGTTGGGAGTTGTGTTTTAAAGGCGTGCAAGACTGTAAGTAGACAAACAGGGGTTTTTGTTGTATTGATGGGGCTTAATCTTTTGGTTGCTTCACCAGATGGTCTCAGATTGCAGCCCAGCTACCGGGGCGAACCGACAACGAAATAAAGAATCTGTGGAATTCCTCCATCAAGAAGAAGCTGAGGCAGAGAGGCATTGACCCGAACACTCACAAACCACTTTCAGAGACTGGAGATGAAGAGAAGTACCAGAAGACAGAAGAAACAATGAGAAAGTCTCTGGAGAATCCAGCGAATTGAAGAAAATCACACAAAGAGAGAATTCAGACAAGGGAATTGTGATTCCCTCCCCGCAGCCACCAACCCAAGAATTCTTCCTAGACAGATTTGTTCCCTCCCATGAGAGCCCCACCTCAAGTTTCTCTTTCCAGCAGCTGAATTACAGCAGGCCTGATATTGGCCTCTCTGGAAATGGAAACACAAACCTCTTCGTTCCTGATTTCAGTTCCACCCTTTTCCCTCCCATTTCAACCACAATTCTACCCCCCTCGACGCGTATCAAACCCACCGTTAGCGTTCCGTCTAGCAATCCTTTCGATATGAACGGATTCCGATTCAGCAACAATGGCAGCAGCAGCAACGGAAGCAGCAGCAACAGCATGGATTTGCAGAGCAACAATTCGTTCTTTGACAACGGTTTTTCGTGGGGGCAGCCGGATTGTGTCAAGGCAGAGAAAGAAGCTGAGATTCAACAAATGGAAGGCGACCCAGATGAAATCAAGTGGTCTGAGTATCTTCAAGCACCGTTTCTTGCCGCAATTCAGAACCAAGATATGTACAGTGAGACCAAACCAGAAGCCCAATTCACGAGTACTAATTGGAACCCGAGCCAGAACCAAACCGCTGATGTTTATACTCCTACTAAGCATTTCCAGAGACTGGCTGCTACCTATGGACAGTATTCTTAACTTCTGGTTTACATTTGGTAGCTCCATTTGAAGGTGAACTTTCTTGTTTTTATTTTGCTGTTTATTTGTTTTCTTTTCTTTTCTTTTCTCTTTTTTTTTTTTTTTTTTCCTGTAAATAGGTTCCTGATACAGAGTTCCTGGCCTTCTAATACCATCTATTTCGTGATTTGAAACAATGTTCTGCTCGTCCTTTTTTTTGTTTTTGTTTTTTGTTTATGGAGTTACACAATAAAAGTCTTGTTTCTCTATGTTTTCTCATCTTTTGTGCTTCGTAAATTTCATCGGTAAAGATTCAAAAGTTTTCTTCCTCTTTTTTTTTTTTTTTTGGGTTGGGGGTTGGGGGGTTACCGTCATAACCGCCTCAGGATTCACCTTTATTGACTTGAAAAGGCTTTTTTATAAACTCGGTAGTCAGCTCCAATGAATGAAGTAATCCGAGTCTCAGTGTAGCATTCTCTAGCGGGACTCAATTAAAACCGAGGCTCTACCATCAGGGGATTAGATAGCGTCGGATGAGGGTCGGACCACAACAATGACTTTTTTGAGTCTTAAGTTGTCAGATAACTATCACTGCGCTCCACGGGTTTTAAAAGTTTCCTGATATTGGGTCCACAAATGTTAAGTCAAGTTAAGAAATGAGTGTCTGTCACTTCCAAATGTTTTCCCTTTTGACAGTCGTAAGTCGTTTATACCACTTCTTCCCTTTTGGAAAAACTAGCTGATTTTTGTATACAAAGATAAATCTGTCCCACTTTAGTCTTACATCATGTTAAAGGCCTCAAAAGCATGGATTAAACCGCACGACAAACAAAGTGAGATTTAGACTGTTAATCAAACATGAAAGCAAATTGATGAGCCCCAAGGGTTAATTCGGTTGGTTGGTTGATTCATGCTCCCGTAAAAATTATACAATTGATCATGGTTCGATTCTTGTGGTCAGATCACAAGATAGTAAGTTCTTGTGAATTTGGCGTGGATGGCTTGTCTTTGATCAGATCGGATAGGAGATTAGTTGAGGTGCGTATAAGCTAGCTTAGCTCGAATATCTCTGACCGTCGAACCAGAAGGAAAAAAAGAAAAAAGAAAAAAGAAAAACACGAAAGCAATAGGGTTTTCAAATCAGCTAAAGAGGTGACTAGAGTGTTCTTGACTCACTTATATTAGCTAAGCAAGAAAATTCCCAATCCAATCAGAAGGATCAGGAAATCTCATTGCTTGGTGCTATCGAATTCCCACGAAGTCCATTAATTTCCATTTACCTAATGTGAAAACCGAGTCATACGTTTTGCTTCTGAGGCCCTACTTTTTGCCCATAATAAGCGAGGAACAGGGGAAATGGGTCCCCCTGAAGGACACAGTCTTGATGCTGATACCTAAAGGAAAGTGTGAAGCTGAAATCCTATGTTTTCTTGGTAGAGAGGAGAATGTGAATTTTAGGAAAATAAAGGATAAGGCAAGCTTATTGGGTCACCTTTGTGATTAAGAAAGCCGTCAACTCCAAAGAGCTGGCCTTTTGTGTTCGAGACCCATGAATTAGGGTGTTTGAAATCGCCTAGATGCTATTAATTCTTATGGAACTAGTTTCATAAGGGACTTTGCTCCCACAGTCTGACTTCAAGTGAGTTTCCACTAGTCGACGATGAGATTGGTCCTCATAAATTAGTTGAGGTATGCTTAAATTGGCCTAGACACTGAACCCATGGGGTTAGCATGGTGAGCAAAACTCAGGCCGTAGGAGTTTTGTCACCTTCTAGGTGCCATCAACCCTTATGGGAACGTTCAGCACAGAGATTTGCTCCGGTTTTAATTAAACCCTTTGTTAAACGGTGGAGTTGATCCCCAAAGATCGATCGAGGTGTGTGTAAGTTGGCCCGGGCACTCTAAGTTCTAACCAAAAAAAAAGCGTGGCCCGCTTCACCTTGACGCTTCGAAAAAGGAAGCATCTTTGTCACTTGGCTATTGAACAGCTGTTCAAAGTTTGCTTCTTTCAGACATGTCTTCTTCCTCTCCTAGTGAAATCAAATGTCAAATGACTCCAATCTCCTCCCCCTTTACAGGAAAATAAGGAAAATTGTTCTTTGTACAAACGTACAATCACATTGTCCATTTCACATTTCCTCAATTCCAAACAAACCTTAGCCAATTCTCCGAAGGATCTGAACTATCAAGAAGCCTATTTCAACCATATGAGAGGTGGGGTACATAGCCACAGGAAGCTCTGAGCTGCCCACGTGCACACACACACAATTTTGTACTCACCCTTCAATAAAATAATCCCATGTACTAGCACATCTTCTCTGGCCACCCTATACATGTAGGGATACATACATACATGCAGAGAGAGAGTACTTCCCTCCATCCCATAATGTTTGTCCGGTCTGAAAAACGAGAACGTAAAAATAATACAATTTTTGCAAGAAAAACTCCGATTTGTTTTTAAGAATTTACTAGATATCGATGAGTTCTTTAAATTTATGAAAACAATTTGATTTTTTTTCTTAAAAGAAATGCATTATTTTTAAGTTCTCGTTTTACAGACTGCACAAACATTTTGAGACGGAGGGAGTAGTACTTAGTAGTATATTGTGGCGACTATGAATGATGCATGCATGTGAACCAAATTATTGGGGGTACTCTTTGTATAGACCCTATAATGATCATAAATGCAGAAGACGACAAAAGCTTGAATATTGATAGGGAAGACTTAAAAGGGGTGATGAGGTGGCAGCTAAATGGATGCAAAATGGGAAGAATAAAATGATCGGTAAGTTAGAAATGCATGCTGATATCAATTACTCTCAAAGGGGGGAAAATTGAGTAGAACATGGCAAAGGTGACAAGGGGAGGGAAAAATTAAGCAGTGGAAATTTTGCCTTAGAGATTCTGTTCAGATTGAGAAACAAAGTGGGGAAAGACAAGTTTTGTTGTGGATTCGACACACGCTAACATGCACAATCCCACGAAGAACAATCGAGCAAGAAAAAAGTATGACATAGAGATTTTACGGGATTTCCCAATTAAATAATTTGATACATTCACAGCTCACGCACTAATTCGATCTCATCATCATGCATTGAAGGAAGAAAGTACAGATTACATCGGTGGTTGTATATATATAAAACGACTATGTATAACGTGGTTTACATCACCAATTTATTGCACCTCTCCAAAACTCAATCCCAATAATTTCATCCTTCCTTTTGAAGCATCTTTCTCTCTCGTGATGAGAACCCCACAAATAGTCGAACTTTCTGTATTTGACATACTGTTTTTGATAAGCAAATTCTTCTTATAAATCTTTGAGGAAGATTACAAAAATTTAACAGATCATGGACACACCGGCAAAAACGCTACCCGAAAGCCAAACTCAAAGAAAGGCAATGAACCAACCAAAAAACTAAAGGCCAAAAAATATTGACCAGGTTCTCATCTTTTCTTTTCTTTTGAACGGCAAACCAGGTTCTCATCCAGTTGCATATCATCCAGTTTTGTCTAGTTTTAGGCTGTTACAGCCCACTCTGGTCCACTAAGATTATCAATAGCTCCGCCATACGTCGGTAGTTGTATTCGCATGTGTAGAAGATAATAAAATATAACTGGACCGAGCTAGAGAATAAACACGTTGTGCCAAGCCTTGCTTAGCCCAGTGACAAATTTGCCGTGTGTTGCCTAGCTAGCCCTTTTTCATGCACCTGTCGTGTCATACCTTGTTTAGGTCCGGTGACAAGCGCCTGTCGAGGGCCTGGTTCACCAAAATAGTACTAACATTTATGTATGTGGATATCCACAACCAGCCTTTTTGATGGGGTTGATTCACCTGGATTACCTGACACGATTTGTTTGGTATCAACCTTCCAAGGCCCCATGATTTGACAAGTCAGGAAGGATTGGCTAGCTGATAGAATACCGTATCTAAACAAAGAGAACACCAGTATATACCTCAATCTGGTGCGGTACCCTCGGTTGAAACTATTTGGTTAAACGTACAGTCCAACAGCCTCCCGTTGTCGATGCGATCCGATAGTATTTTGGAACAGGCATCAAGGATTCAAGATCTAGTGTTAAATTCTGACTTAAGCCCATCTATTAGAGCGCCTACAAATCTCTGGTGTATGATCATTCTCCTCTAGTTAATTGCTTCCTCTTGCTTTATTTAAAGGGAAAATTACAGTAAGCCCCCTTCAACTATACATCGGTAACAAGTTGTCCCCTTCATCGTTTAACTTGAACACTTAACCCCCTTCATCTTTTATGGCGTGACACTTAAGCCCCTGCCGTTAGTGAGCCGTTAACGGAATTGCTGAAATTACCAATTTACCCTCTTTAGGCTATTTTTGTTTCGCTTATAATTTTTCGTAAGAAACTCTGTTTCAACCCGTTCTTTTTTCAGAACTCTTATTTTTTCCTCTATTTTATGGGTCTATAATAAATTTAGTATGGTTACTTTACGTTTTCTAAGATTAGAGTTGTGTCCTAGATATTCAGTGATCAACAGACTGGATACTGCTAACTGTTGTCTGTTCAGTGCAGTTAGCTGATCGTTCCTCTGCAAATGGTGTAGTGGTTAGAATATAGGTCAACCGCCCACCGGGCTTTTATCCGCGGGCTGCCAAAAAGCAAAAAAAAAAAAAAAAACAGAGCACTCTGTTTTTTTGTCTCTTTCTCTCTCTCTCTCTCTAAGTTCTATTATAGGTCCAAACATTTTCATAATTATTTTTATAAATCTTTATATGGAGATTTCATTCTCACATCTATATTTATTATTTGGCACACTCAATTTCAAATTTACATGCATGATTTGAAAAATCTATTTTAAAAGGAATTGTTTGATCAGCTCTATGTTTTCATGAGGAATGCACTACCATTTCGAGTACTCTATTTTTGGGTTGGAATGCACTACATTAATCAATGATGCTTTGATGCCACAATTGCACAACACATTTGGATCCCCATTGGAAGACCCAGTTCTACGTTCCATCACAGAGAGAGAGAGAGAGAGAGAGAGAGTACCGTTGGGAGGGGGGCACAGAGAGAGAGAGAGAGAGAGAGAGAGAGAGAGTTTACCGTTGTATGTATTTATAAGGGCATGACTTGTCATTAATAAGGTCATGTGCTGCTCACATGACCTTCCGTTTAAATTCATAACGCTCACTAATGGCAGGGGGTTAAGTGTCACGCCATAAAAAGATGAAGGGGGTTAAGTGTCCGAGTTAAACGATGAAGGGGGCAACTCGTTACCGAGGTATAGTTGAAGGGGGCTTATTGTAATTTCCCCTTATTTAAAAGATTGAAAAGAAAAAACATCCCAATCGTGGAATTATTCATTCTTTGGTTGAGGATCTTCCAATTGCACATATGTGTTTCTCTGGAAACCCTAAATCAATCAATCTTTTTATCATAATTTGACCCTTAATTAGCTGAATTGCCCACCACACACCCCCCCCCCCCCCCCCCCCCCCCCCGGCGTCGTTTCCCCTCGCCCTCATTGCCTTGTAGTCTCCTGCTGTTTTGGCTTCCCGTATTCCCAGTTTGGGTATGTTAGTTGCTTGGTCCGACATGGTCCCCCCTTGGGCGGCTTTTGTCCGACAACTGGTGGTGTCCCACAGTCCGACGTCCCGCACAACAGTTTTAGATCTGTTCTGCTCGGGGCCAACGACGTGATAATAAGGTGTGTGGTTGGGATGGGTTTTTTTTTTCTTTTTCTTTTTTCTCCTTTTAGTTTTCTCGTTTACCAGCTGTCTCAATCCGAATGTCTTCTGCCTGTGCTGGTCTGGGTTTCCCCCAGGTCCGGTGGTGGGCGGAATAAGTTTGTTAAGGTTTCGGTGGGTTGTACGAATTGAGGGTTGATGTGGTCAGCAGCTGTATGGTGGTGTTATGGGGGTTTTCTGGCAGCGACAAAGGTGCTTGTGTTGGGGGTCTTTAGTAGTAGCTCCGGTTTGATTGTTTCGCCAGCGTTTCTCTTCGTTCTGGGCCATCAATGGCAGATCTGGTGTGAAAGAGGGTTTGGTCTTCGGCCACCGTGGTCGCTTGTGCCAGTCAAAGTGTTTTTTGGGGCTACCTCGGTCCTCGCACACAGAGTTTGCGTGACAGCGAAGGCTTGCCATAGAGTCTCTTCGGAGTTTCTCCTCTGCTTGGAATAGGTCTCTGTTCGAGTCCGGCCGGCGGCAGTTGTGATCTGTCCATGTGAGCAGATTTCTTCTTTTACGCTTCTATTCTATTTGTTGTTTCAATTACATCTGTATCTTATTGTGTAATATATGGTTTGTACTGGAATTTCGTTTGAAATCTCTCTGTCTTATCCCGGACTAGATTCTCATATTTGTACTTAGTG
Organism: Rhododendron mucronatum var. ripense; assembly: GCA_019656295.1. Taxonomy (NCBI): domain Eukaryota; kingdom Viridiplantae; phylum Streptophyta; class Magnoliopsida; order Ericales; family Ericaceae; genus Rhododendron; species Rhododendron mucronatum. The sequence goes on along the minus strand of BPLT01000068.1, from coordinate 2,152,938 downwards.
TTGATTTGCTTTTGCAGGGTGTCATAGGGTTCCGGATTAGGCAATTTGGTACACTTTTGAGTTTTGTGATGTAATTTTTGTCTTGGGACTAGAATGAATTGACTGGTTTAAAAAAAAAAAATAAAAATTAGCTGAATTGCCCACACGGACAATATCCTTATTTTACCCTCAATTTAATTACACACCAAGTTTCCTTAAGAGCAAAACCATTATGCTCGACTCCTACAAGATACTCTCTCCGTCCCATTTTCATTATCAATTATTCTGTTTGTCTCTTTTATCTTTTTTGCTTATATTTTTTAGTGTTAATATTTAAAAATATGCAATATGAATCTTGTTTGATAGATCTCGATTAGTTCTATAATACAAAGTTTTCAAAACTATAAAAAAAATTATAGTTCAAAAAAATATAAACAATTAAAAAATAACACGTAATTTAAAAATGAACAATAAAAATGAAACGAATGAAGTATTAGAAATTACCCTCATATCCATTAGCTTTAGGGAGCCACATTACAATTACCTCTCCATTAGTCAACTTTAGCTGTTAGGTGTCATTCCGCGTTCCTTTTAAATTTTCTTTTTAAAAAAGAATATAATTTCAAACTCAAATACAATGAAAAATGAAAAATAATTTTTTAATTTTTTTTGCACTATATAAAAGATCTCAATGAGATTTATCAAACATGATCAATATTGGTAGAAAAATTATTTGTGTAAATATATAATTTTTAAACTTGAAATTACATTCCTTTTCAAAACATTACTTTTTGGAGAAACTGTAATGGAGTCTTAGGGTCCGTTCTAGAACCGGAATAAAAACTTATTTTTTGTCTAATAATAAGGTGTGTTTCACAAAAGGGAGAATAAGGCCCCGTTCCAGAAACCTTCTTAAAAAATAAGTACTTATTTTGCTACTTTTCATTCAAAAATAAAAAGGGTCATTCCACAAAACCCAAATAAAAGTTTATTTCACATTTTCAAACTCAAAAATAATGTAAATGAAAAATAATTTTTCAATTTTTTTTGCACCGTATTAAAGATCTCAATGAGATCTATCAACAAGATCCATAGTGGTAGGAAAATTATTTACGTAAATACATGATTTTTGAGCTTGAAGTTGCCTTATACAAAAAATAAGACTGTTTCTATGATAATAGGTGCCGGCGGAGGGAAATCGTACCGGCGGCCGTGCCGGGCCGTCTTTGGCCACCGGACAGCTGATCCGAGCCGTCAAAAAATTCTAAAAAAAAAACCGAGGGTGCCAGCGAGAGAATTAACGGCATCCGAGGTGTGTAGGGTGCTTGATCCGAGCATCCCTTTTCAGTGTATATATGATCAAGCACCCTACACAGAAAATGGGTGTTCGGATCAAGCACCCGACATACCTCTGATGCCGTTGATTCCCGCGTAGGCCCCCTCGGTTTTATTTTTTTAAAGAATTTTTGGACGGCTCGGATCGGCCGTCTGGTGGCCGGAGACGGCCCGGCGCGGCTGCCGGTACGATTTCCCTCTCTGGCGCAATTGGTATCCATATAAATTCTGAAAAATAAGCACCTCCTTATTTTTTGGGGAACAAGCCTTGTTATTCAACAAAAAATAAGTTCTTATTTGGGTTGAGGAACGGGGCCTAAGTACTTATTTTTTAAAAAGGTAATTTCAAGCTCAAAAATCATGTGCTTACGCAAATAATTTTTCTATCACTATTGATCTTGTTTGATAGATCTCTTTGAGATTTTTAATGTGATGCAAAAAAAATTGAAAAATTATTTTTCATTTACAATATTTTTAAGTTTGAAAATATGAAAATAAGCAGCTTATTTGAATTTTGTTAATAATTACTTATAAAATAAGAAGGTTTCTGGAACGGACCTTTATTCAACTTTTAGTTGACCCAAGGGACGTCGCTTACATCAATGATTAGTTATTTTCGACTGCCGATTTTAACCCCAGATCTACAGATTTGAACCAGTCATTCTCCAACCCAATTTCTACTCGCAACTCTCTAGTCTCTTCCTACAACCACAGGGAAGCCGATAACCGTTCAATTTCAGCATTTTGGGCCTCATCTTGGATCCACTTTGAAGATTGGATCCATTCATTTTTTTATAACTCGTGAAAAACTTTGAACTTGTAAATAAACACGTCTTCCACGTCCAATCAAAATAATTGCGGAACACATTTATCTTGAAATAAACATACAAACACACTGAGTCGGAAACATGTGTTTAAGATAATAATTAAGTACCTATTGATCGTTAGTTTTTTTTTTTTTTTTTTTTGCTTTTACTCCCGGTCAACATTATTTTTCACAGAATTGAAGTACTCAACCAACTCTATAAAATGAACGATTCCGATAATCACAATAGACCGGGATGAGGTCCAAAAAATGCAAAAAGTGGACCGGTCCAATTTTCTCCAAAACTGGAGAGGAGGTGGTTCCCCAGCACAAAATTGAAGTCATATTTACCTCATTTTATGATTACACACAGTCGCTCTACCCCGCACGTGTGCACACGTGTGCTCATAGACAGTGTCAATTCTGAGCTAAAACTCGAGGTGCGGTTGCCGAAGATTTACAATGTTAGGGGTCTCTCTTACTTTGGTACTCCTTATAATAGTCCAATAAAAATAGATCTCATCTATAATTTTTACTTTAGGCCCCCAGAAAGTTGCTTACGCATATGGAGAGAGACATTGGCACTTAGGAGAGGCCAAGGAAGGTGTGGAAGAGAGGGCAATTGCCGGAGCTCACCCAGCAGAGGACAATTACCTAGATCCACTGCCTTGCTTTTTGTGTGTTTGGAGAGAAAGACGAGAAATTTATTCGAATAAAAAAAATTATAATAAATAAAACATACTCAACGTGTGAAGTCAATAATAAAACTACTGCATACAAAATACAAATTGGAAATTTGTATACCAAAGTCCAAATTGGAAATTTCTGAAGGGCACAGGCCAACTACGGTTAAGGTCATCTCGCTCGATATAATTGGTTTGAATGATTTAAATGTCAAATATGCGAAGCCACAATTAATCTAATCGAATCCAAGATCATGCTTAATAAAAAATTTGGACAAAAACATAAAAAAAAGAAAAAGAAAAAAGAAAAAGCTTGCATTGGGCAAGTACAATTATTTTGGATATACATGCATCTCCCACCATTATCTCCATTTATCCAGTTTTGCTCAACCCTCAATTATGCAAAACATTGATGACAAAACCAAATAAACAAAAGAATAAAAGATCCCATAATCCTGCCCATTATCACAGTGTTATCACCAGATCTTTGCCTGGATATATTTCTTTCATTTCTTATTCTCTTTGCAAAAGGGTTGACTGGAGACATCACAATCCCTTCTCAGCCAGACCAATATAACTTTGACAACTGGCATATAAAGGACATGAAAACCAAATATCCAAAGAAAACCGCAGGAAGCTACAAAAACTCACAGGGGCATACCCATAATTTATTTACTTACCAAAAAAAAAAAAAACCAAATATCCAACCCATAATTTATTTATTTTTTTCAATATTAATTGCATATATATCAGCGGGGAATTAAAGAAAAATTAGTGGGTTAACAGTCAAAGGGGGTTTGACGTCTCTTGTAAACTCGAACCTTGAACTTCCCATTTGAAAGTCGAGAAATAATATATCAAGTCGATTAGAATGAAAATAATCAGTTTGTAGTCCAGAATATGGCAGAATTAAGAATATTCAGCTGGACATAAAAGATATTATTATTAGAATTGAAAATTTGTGTGGTTTTCAGAACCTATGGGGCTCCATCTACAATTATTTTTCTGTCTAGTTATGTCGGTGGCCACGAATTTCATGTCAGCACAAAACCTATGGTACAGTGCACCCGCGTTGATTAGTATTCAGCTCCTCTCCTTACCTTAGCAACAAAATCTAGGAATTGCCGTGCGAGCTCTCAATTATCACTCTCTTGAATTGTAGTGTACTCCAGGATGTTTAATTTCAAGACACGTTTTAACGCTTGCATTTGCACTCCCGCAGGCATACTATGTGACTACTGCTCGAAACCCAGTCTCACCATTCTCCTTGAAACTCCTATTTTGTGAGCTTAAAGACTTATTTGGTCCTTACAAATAAGGCTTGGTTTCAAATTCGTCCTCCTAAAATTTTTTGTTCCAATTTTACCCTCATAATTTTACCACTATTTCAATGTTACCCTTCCCGTTAAATTTGGATGGAAAATGCTTGTGTGGCAAACGGTTGGTGATTAAAAAGAAAAGAAAACCCTAAAAACCTTGTAAAAGACAAAAAAACCCTGTAAAAGAAAAAGAAAAAAACCCTGTAAAAGATAGCATGTTTAATTTTTTTTAATCATAGATAGATCTAAATATAAACGAAAACAGGACTAAACAGTAACTAATTAACTTCTGGAATTAAAAACAGGTTATCATCTACAATAGGAATTAAGTTTTAGTTCTAAACTCCATTAAAACGCAGATTGAGTTACGGGGTTTTCGAAAAACTACCTCAAACGCAATTCTAAGTCCGGGTAAGTGTTGTACGGTGTCCGTAGATCGCCGTGGTGGTTCCGAAATTTCGAGGCGGCATCCGGCAGCACTCCGACGGGGCCCACGGCGGCGGCGCTTGCATGAAACTCACGGCAAACACACACTCACGGCTGTTTATTTTTATTTTTTTAAACCACCGGGATGGAATTTGGAGGAGTGAGGGAGGTGTTTCAGGTGGTGGGTACAGGCCGAAGGTGGTGGGTGGTCTTTGGTCGGAGGTGAGGCCGTACGGTGGAGGAGGTGGTGCTGAGAGGTGATGGAGTTCGAGAGTGGGAAGGGTGGAGGTTTCTTTTACAGGTTTTTTTCTTTTTCTTTTACAGGGCTTTTTTTTTACAGGGTTTTTTTTTTCCTTTTTAATCACCCAACCGTTTGCCACACAAGCATTTTCCATCCAAATTTAATGGGAAGGGTAACATTGAAATAATGTTAAAACTACGAGGGTAAAATTGAAACGAAAAATTTTACGAGGACGAAATTGAAACTGAACCTTATTGGTAAGGACCAAATAAGTCTTTAAGCCCTATATGTATAGCCTACAACCATGTTTGAAACCGTCATCTTGTAGAATCCGGGAAGAAGAAAACTTGAGCCAAAAATTCAATTAGATCGAAGATCGATAAGAACATAAACGAGATGTACTTTATTTTGTTAGTTTAAGATATTATTACCGTCTATTTATGAGAGCAAAATATACTTCGTCAAGTGCCTAGCGATTCTCAATCAAACTGGTTATTTCTAGACATGTTCTTCTCTGCCGAATTTACGAGATGAATGGCGCAGGTCATGGCTATGAGCGTCTGAATCAGAATGGACCCAAAAAAACTGGAGTTTGAGGAAACCGGGGTCCTGTAGTGACCGTGTGGTGAGGGATCCGATTGTCCGTTTCTGTAATCGATGGTTCAGATATGTTTATTAACTCAGACCGGTAAGAGTTAATTTTAACCGATAAATGTGTTTCAGGAAAGCTGAACCATCGATTGTGAAAATGGACAATTAGATGCCTCACTACATGGGACCTCACTACAGGACTCCCAATTCCGAGTTTGAGGGGTATGAGGAGACTGGGGGTGGAGAAGAGCTTATCTCCATTGACTTTTGACAGATTACACCAATCTCTTTTATCTAATTGCAACTTAGTAAAATCTGGAGACGAAGAACGACCGTCATATATATGATCCTGTTTGATATATCATCTAATCTGCTATTAATATCAACATAAGATTTGATGCGGGTTCGAGTGAGATCATGTCGATAAATTAATTTTTTTGCTTTCACCATCGACGCAACAAAAGATCTCAAGGGACTAGCCCTTTGTACAAACCTACACAACAAACTGTTACAAACTTCAAATAGAAGAAAGAACAATCGCCAAAACAATTAGGGGTCAAAATCCTCTTGTGAACTCTCCAAGAGGAAGCAATGCCTAAATTCTGACCGGAAGGTTTAACCCTTTTTCCAGGAGCTAATACATCCACGATGCCTAAATTCTGACCGGAAGGTTTAACCCTTTTTCCAGGAGCTAATACAATACATCCACGATGCCTAAATTCTGACCGGAAGGTTTAACCCTTTTTCCAGGAGCTAATACATCCACGAATGTCATCGATAATAAGCATTTGTAAAGAAGAAAAATCTCCGCACTGACATAGAAAAATTCTACCGTTCGTCTCCCTCCACAACCAGTAGATGGTAGCTAACTGCCGAAAACAGAATCTATCATAGAGCTGGACCAGGATGATAAAATAACTGGAGCGACACTGGTCCCCTCCCAACAATCTCAAAGCACACTACTACGTACACCATATTCCACACACTTAAATCGTGTCAATTTCGTGTGTCGCGTGTTCAACCCGACCCCGTCCCATTTAGAATTCGTGTTCTCGAGTCGTGTCATTTTCGTGTTTCGTGTCAGAAATGTTCAACCCTAACCCGCTAACTTCGTGTCCGGTTCGTGTCGTGTTATCGTGTCTCGTGTCTGTTGCCCAGCTCTATATACCACCCCAGAATTGTTTAGTCCAAGCCATTACCCTTGAAAGATCAGCTGGACCATTACGAACCCCATTACATAATAGAACTGAGTTCCAAACTTTGTGTGGAAAAGCACATGTAAATTAAGAAGAGATGGGAATGGAATTCATCTTCTCTAGAAAAGGAGAAATTTTTCTGTGACGGACTGGCGGGTGAGTATCCACCTGCATCCCCCAAGAAGCAAGTCTGTCTTTAGTAGAGAGCCTCTCCAATATAGCTAATAACCATTGAACAAATGTCCACTGTGGTGTGTGGTGTTTAAACCAAATAACTCTGTACCAAGGAAAAGGAGGTTTAGGGTCCTCAATAGCTTGCCAAGCAGATCGTACAAAGTATACTTTTGTAGCTGTGAGGCTCCAATGCACTTGATCTGGGACATTAGGATCAGGAAAGAAACAGAGACTTGCCCAAACCATGTACCACCTGCTTCCCATACTTGTGGTACAGAGGCCCAGAAGGGTGCCGATTATCGAGCCATAAAAAAGTATCATGACGTGAAATAGATGTTTTTCTTTCGGTAGTTAGATTTCTATTCCAAAACAACACCACAACGGTGAGAAATAGATGTCAATCTTGGCCCTGCTAAGATTGACTGCTTTGTTTGGCAAGCCTTACAAGAAAGAATTGCGACCAAATCTATCCTACTTAGACACAACAATATCCCTCCAGGTCAGGACTTGTGTCCTTTCTGTTCCTTAGCTACAGAAAGCCCGACTCATCTCCTTTTGCATTGCTCTTTTGCTTGGAATATTTGGTATGTGATTTTTCATTGGCGGCATTTGGATTGCGTATGCCCTCCCTCCCTCGCTGGTTTGATGCAACTCTCGCTCTCAAACACATATTCTAATTGCGAAAAGATTTGCTGGGAAACTGGTCAAACCACCATCTATGCAATTTTGTGGTCTTTGCGGAAGGCGAAGAATGATATCATTTTCAGGAATTCTATGCCAGATTTGGGTGGTGTGGTGGATGTTATCAAGTTTCGTGTGGCTATTTGGGTGAAAGGAACACGCAGCTTACCTATCTACTCTATTAAAGATTTCAGAAGCCACCTCAATTGGATTAGGAGACTTATTTTGTGATGCATGTCTTGAGATGTTACGGTTTTGACTGTTGTTTATCTTTTTTCTTATAACTTTTGTTTTCGTGTCATTCAATTCTTTGTTGGATGACTTCTTTTGGGGGTGGGGGCTTATGGGGCCTCTCTCTCTAACTAGAAGACTTTCTTATTTTAAAGACTTCTGCCTACAAGTAAGGCACCCCACCTTTCTTGTTACTAGTATCCAAATCCCAACTTTTCTCTCTTGTTATAGGCTTGTTGCTCCTCTTTTTCCAAGCTCTGATTTGCTTCACCTTTAGAAACACAACACGTTTCTCATACAACTTCCAGCTAGCCATGGTTGCTGCCGGAAAACTCTCAGTGGTGGTCGTTATGGTGATAGTAATAGCCACCATTTCCAACTCTGTTTCTGCAGATCCGGATATGTTCCAAGACGTTAGTGTTGCTGATCTCAATAATGGTATTTCTTTATACAAACACACCTTAATTTAAAACACAATTCTGGACATAACGGTGTCCGAAAACGTTAGATGCACATGAATTTAAACATATCTAATGGTTTCGGACACAGTTGTATCCAAAATTATGTTCTAAATGTATATTCCTAGACTTTTTGTTATCAAAAACCCGTTTCCATTTTTTGCACACTAATGATTCAACAGCTTTATCGAATTTGTGTTTGTTTGTGAATAGGGTTTCGAATTCGACCCAAATTTTTGAAATACTATGCATCCATAATTTTCTTCCCCTTAAACAACCCATAATCCAATGTGGCACAAGGCAATAAACTTTGGTTGGAGAGTGTGGGATCCACAATTGATTTGGATATTCACATAAATCATATTTATGGGGTGTTTATGGGTTCCAGATCATGGGATCGTAACATTTCTCTTCGGGAAAAAGTATTATTGTAGTGTATATTTTTGTTCTGTAGCATAATACACTTTATGTTGGGATGATTTTGGTCAAATGGAACAATAAGTTTGATGTTATTTCGTTCTTTCTTTGAGTAAAAAATGCTGGTGTACTTATTTCCTATCTATTAAATTGAAAAACATCGGCAATTTAAAATCAGTTGGATTTTGTGTAAATCAAACTATGATACTTAAAATTATAAGAGACTAACATTCTAATATTTAAAATTACAAGAGACTAACATACTAATTATATTGAAAATAGTTAAAATTATAACCAAGTACTAGACAATTTCAAGAGGATATTCCATGGTGTATGATGTTTGCAGATGACATTGTCCTCGTAGATGAAACTGCTAGAGGTGTTAATACGAAACTAGAAATTTGGAGGGAAGCATTGGAGTCAAAGGGTTTTCGGATAAGTAGGAGTAAAACGGAGTATATGGTGTGCAAATTTAGTGGTACCAGTAGTGCGCTTGAAGAAAGTGTGATGATCCAAGACCAGAAAATACCAAAGAGTGATCATTTTAGGTATTTAGGCTCAATTATTAGTAGCAATGGAGAGATTGGAGATGATGTGGCCCATAGGATCCAAGTGGGGTGGCTCAAGTAGAGAAGCGCTACTGGTGTACTATGTGACAAGAGGGTACCCACAAAATTGAAGGGAAACTTCTATGGAACGGCATAAGACCTGCGATGTTTTATGGGACAGAATGTTGGCCTATTAAGAAACAACATGTGAGCAAAATGAGTGTAGCGGAAATGAGAATGCTGAGGTGGATGTGTGGTAAGACTAGGCGAGACAAGATTAGAAATGAAACAGTTCGTGAGATGGTAGGTGTAGCACCTATAGAGGAGAAGTTGAGGGAAAATAGGCTAAGGTGGTTTGGGCATATCTACCGTAGACCGGAAGATGCAGTAGTCAAGAGAATGGATAGGATAGCTCTAGGTAGCAATGTTACGGGGAGGGGTAGACCTAAATTGACATTAGATGCTGTAGTACACAAAGATATGAGTCTAATAGGTCTATGTGAGTAAGTGGCTCTTGACAGAGCTCAATGGAGGAAACGGATTCATGTAGCTGACCCCAAGTGATTGGGACGTAAGGCTTGATTTGGTTTGTACTAGTATCGAATAAGTATAAATTATGTGTGTGCTCAAAACCTCTGTTAGCTCCACTATAGTTCCATCACTTTCCATTAATATTATTGGTTTACGGTGTTCTCTTTGCTCACAAATGTAGGCCTGAGCTGTCCAAACCTCGCAAATATGCTTCATTTTGGTGTAATTATTGTGCTCTCATTTCTTATTTTGACATAACAATAGTACCTAATAGTATACTCATTGCTGATTCACAGCTGTGAAGATGAATGGTTTTGCATGCAAGCCAAACTTCAGTGCATCAAATTTCTTCTTTGCCGGTCTAACAAAGCCACAGCCCACCAACAATACAATGGGTTCACACGTGACTCTAGCCAATGTGATGCTAATTCCTGGGCTCAATACCTTAGGTGTCTCCATAGCCCGCATCGACTATGCCCTCGGCGGCATTAGGACGCCTCACACCCACCCACGCGCTACAGAGATATTTTTCGTTCTCTACGGAGAATTGGATGTGGGGTTCATTACCACAGCTGAAGTGCTTGTTCCCATGACCCTCAAACAGGGTGAAGTATTTATTTTCCCTAAGGGTTTGGTTCACTTCCAAATTAATAATGGGAAAGAACCGGCCGCCGCTATTGCTGTGTTCAACAGCCAGAATCCTGGTGTCCAGGACATTCCCCCAACGTTGTTTACTGCCATGCCCCCGGTGCCGAATAGTGTGTTGAGTAAGGCTTTCCAAATATCATATAAAGAAGTTGATGCCATCAGGTTAAAGCTTGCTTGAAACCCCTAGAGGGTGCTTTGTGATCTGGGTGGGTATGTTGGTTTTCTTGTACGTTGTCTGTTGTTATTGTTGTTGTTGTTGTTGATTGAGATAAGAATTTATGGTTTCACGACAATAAATAGTGGGTCGGAAAGTGAATCGATGTTGTATTTTAGTCCATTTACGTATGTATTCAGTTTCATTTCTTTTGTTTACCAATAAATAAGATGAGTGTTTTAAATAACAATAGTATCTAAACACATCAATGACAGTGGTGTATCACCCAACTTTGGATTATAATGCCTACAATATCGGCACAATAAGCCACTTGAATTTTGACATTAAAAGTATCTGTGGATCATTTTTAGTATATTCAATCAGACACATTAGTAGCCATATATCTGCATGAACCACGTTTGCGGATAAAAAATATGACCCACGTTCCGATCCATTCATTTTTTTTAATATGAATGTGATCCGATATAATACTTAATGACATCCACTACAACACGAAAGCGCTATAGCGATGATTTAGTTCCCTTGCCAAAGCATCTGATTTCCTTGCAAGCTCGTCAATTTTCCTCGTCCAAATGTTGTCGCAAAAGGTATATATTTATTTCCTTGCCTATTCTGACACAATTGCGGAGAATTTTTCCCTCGCCAAATTTTTTCCTCACAACTACCATTCGTTGTCAATTATGCCATTTTGTCGCAAAAGGCTACAAATTCACTACTATCAACAATAATAGGCCAAGAAATTTTTTCCTCGCTAAACAAATTGAAATCCAAACAGAACTTTTCTACTTTTTTCTGGTGCTATATGCGTAATTACAGGCTCCCTTTATGGCCATGCATGCAGACGCAAAAGATGAACAGAACTACCACCAAAAGCAACATCAAACTGACATTCTCTGCACTGAGTTCTCTCAGGTTCCAACTCTTGCTTTTCCGCAAGGCATCGAACTTTTATGGATGGAGTACTGAACCTCCACAACCCACCTTTCTTGTAACCAGTATCCAAATCCCAACTTTTCTCTCTTGTTATTGCTCCTCTAGCTTTCTCCAAGCTCTGATTTGCTTCACCTTTTAGAAACACACACATTTCTCATACACCTTCCAGCCATGGTTGCTGCTGCTGGAAAACTCTCTGTGGTGGTCATGGTGCTAATAGTCACCATTTCCAACTCTGTTTTTTAAGTTAGTGGGTCGGGAAGCGACTCGATGTTGTATTTGAGTCCATTTAACTATGTATTCAGTTTCGTTTATTTTGTTTACCGATAAATAAAATGAGTGTTTTAAATAACATTAATTATTAGTATCTAAACACGTATCAATGACAGCGGTGTATCACCCAACTTTGAATTATAATTAATGCCTATATTATCGGCACAATAAAAGCCACTTGAATTTTGATAGTAGAAGGTTTTTTTGTTTTTTTGTCCCACTTATAAATAAATTTGTTTGTTCATAGTTGCATAGCAGTAGTAATAAATTAGGAAGCAAGCCCCTCTCGATGGACCGACGGGTTTAATCCTATTTGTGGATCATTTTTAAATACTATAGTAGCCATCTGCATGAACCACGTTTCGATCCGTTCAATTTTTTTTTTTACAATAAATGTGATCCGATATAGAATGGAGATAATTTTTTATAAGAATTAGGAGGTTGGTCTGTCGTTTTCATACCAAAAGTAAATTTATACAATAGGGAATTAACTAATATTCTAAAGGGTCAAAATATGAGATATTTTACAGGGAGTAAAAAGCTAAGCTACGGTTGAGCTTCTTTCAAGCCGGCCCTATTTTGTCACTACTTACCTATTCAAGCCCATCCCATGTCAAACCCTACCCACATAAGCCCCATTTTAAGTGAAGTATCAAAGATACCCCGTCTTTAATACATGCCAGAATCTTTTGTTTTTTCCCCGCTCTCCTCTCCACCTCCGAATTGGCCACGGACATACCGTCCCGAAGATTGATGATGGCACCTCCTCTCGTCGTCTCCACATGAGCCCTATTTTAAATCACGTTTTGCACACTTTGAACAGTTCAGATTATCGAAATTTGTTTGGAAAATGGGAGGTCCGCACGGTAGATTGGTAAGGAATCCCTCACTGGATCATTTGTATATATCTATACACTAAACGCAGTCAAACGTACAGCCGAGCACGCTCTTAATTTCTCGATCGCAGCTTCATTTCCAATCTGTAATCAAAAGGTAAATATTTCCAGTGTAAGAACCATAGAAATGTTTCTCGAAAAGCGAACAAAAGGAAAAGATGGAAGACCTGGTTAATGTTGAGAAAGTGATTCGAGGTCCTTCGTGATGGATGGTGCGAAGGAGAGATTTTTCAGTGCCGAGCGGTATATCCAACATGATATCTGCTTGGCGCATTCAAGTCGTTCGATGCACTTTTGGACGGTTCGGATTGAAATCCTCTCTCTCTCCTCACCCCAACACTTTCTCTCTCATTTTCTCTCTTCAAATCTAAGCCGTTCAAAAATGAAATGGACGGCTCGGATGCACAAGCGAGTAACACGTGATACCCGCTCGGACTGAAAAAATTTCTGGTGCGAAGGGACTATCTTCGAGAATTCACACCCCCGTGCCTTCAGGCCGGTCCCATTTTTTGTTTTTTGTTTTTTCCCCATTTTTTGTTAGATCAGACCATGGGGAGTGATATTGTCACTTTTTTTTAATGTCACTCCCCTTTGTGTCCATATAAAATGATTTGTTTTATGAGAGAAGGGAAGTGTCATTAACAACAAAAAGTAGTGGCAAAATCAATTCTCAAAATTTGATGTGAATATTATTGCGTTGCATTAGGATGTGAATTATGTATTTATGGGCATGAATTCTGTATTTATAGATGTAAATTTTGGGAATATGAATTCTTAAAAGGGGTAAGAATTTTGGGAATGTGAATTCTAAAATGGGTGAATTTGTAGATCGGTCTATTTTAGGGTGTGAATACTGCAAATGAGTATGAATTCACACACCAAAGAATTTACATCTCTACGAATTCACACCAAAAATTCACATCCCCAATAATTCACACTTCCTAGAATTCTGTAAAAAGACAATAAAAATTCTGCAAAAGGGTAAAATTGTAAAATTATCTTTAAAGAGGATCTGGATGGGATAGCACTTACAAAAGGGGGTCTGCATGGAACCCCAACAAAAAAAATAGGACCGGTCAGGAATTTCCTACCCAATTTGGCAACATTTGAATGAACTCGAAATAGGCCCAAATTTGGTGGGCTGACTTAATTTCACGCTAATTCCTTCATTTAGGCTTTCAACTGCGTTTTTTTGCCATATTATGAAAGTTTTGTTTCGTTAATAATTCTTTGACCATAATCCTTTTTTAGTTAGTTCTTTTTGGGAAAGTCCTAGTTTTCTTTCTCGTTTTCAATTTTAGGAAAAGTCCTAAATTTTGAAACTTTTTATTTTTTGACTTTATTTTTAGGGTTTCTAAGGTTTCGGACCTATATAAGGGTTTGTAACCTAATGATTGTGCAATTTTTACATCAATAATATTTCAAAGTTTTTTCTCTTTTCTTGTGGACTCAAGAATAACTTGTGGATTCGAGCACCTATCTCATTTGAATTAGTACGCTAACTAATCTCTTGTGAATTCTGCTGCGTCAATGCTACTCTCAATTTATTTCTAATTTAACTCGGAGAATAAATGGAAGTTGAATAAGAAAGCGATTGTTTTGAGGACAAGGATAGAGAAGTGACTAGGGTTTCGTTTCCACCTTCCACTTGCAATATAATGGTAATAAAATCTAGGGTAATTATTCAATATAAAACAAATAAAATTATCACTAGAGCTTGCAATCTCTATCAGCAATCATCAAGAGGGCTCACGGAACTTGTACAACGTAAAGGCTATTTCAACATATATAGAGCGAATCGTCTCACTAGTTAAAGATTAACCAACAACACGTACGAATCTACTAACGTAGTATAATTCATCTCAAAGACTATCCCGGAAAAGTGAAAACTATTGTATAACAGTGCTTGATATCTGAAATACGAACACAATAGATAAATAGGAAAAATATGTTCGTAAAAACTATGAATCATCTCTAAAAGTCATACAATTAACTGTTAAATAAAACCCTAAAAATCAAACAATTACATTACTCGAAAAAAATTTCATCATTACCCTAGCCAAAAGATTTAGGGGTTATTTGATAATCTAAATTCAGTACTTAAAACTGAATTAATTAAGTAATAAGTGATTCAGTAGGTTTGATAATCATATTTTATATTGCTTGACAAATTAAGTGCCACTTAAAATATAGGCTAAAAATTGAAAAAAATTAAGTAGTTTTGAGCTACTTGATTCTGACTGAATTCTGTGTACTTACATTCAACCACCATACCACTACCACAGGTCCAAACCACTCCCACTCCCACCACCACCACCACCACAACTACTACCACTTCACAACCACCACTACCACCACCACAACTACCTACGACTCCCACCACCACCACCACTCTTGTAACGTCTCGGATTTTTGCCCTATTTTTTTTTATAAGAAACTATTTTTTTTTCAATAGTAATCGATTAACTATTTAATTGTGTAATTAGACTAAACCAAAACCTAGAATAATTTTTCGTAACCAAAATTAGTTTCGTAAATTTTAATTCAACTTGTAACGACCGTAATTTTATCATTAATAACTTCATTAACGATATCATTATTCCTAATAATAAAAGTATCTCCTTAATAGATATATACAAATATAATTTTGCTATCCTAATTATCTTACTTTTATTTTTTTTTAAAAATTCATGCATGCTTGCATGCAACCTCTTTCCATCACTCCCTCTCCTACTTAGTCTCTACCTCCTCCCTCACCACGAAAATTGCCCTTATCTCGTCCATTTCAAAGCCCAAGAGTTAGAGTCCTTATTAAACTCGATTTTATCAACCTCTTTAAAATTCTCCTATATATACCCCATTAATCCGACCCTAGGGCATACCACAATACTTTCCATGCTCCTCCGAGTCAAAAACGAGAGAAAAACCGTGGGCCAATTCGAACTCCAATCAATGGAGTTCTAGAGAGAGAAAGTGAGAGAGAGAAAAACGGGTTTTGTACTTACGCCCAACCGAAACTCAATTCTCAAGTTTCAATCACCTCCTACAACTCCAAGCGTCCCTAAACACCATCCAATTCGGCCCCAAGGTTCCCCGTTGACCAAACCCGAAGTTGTCTTCTCCAAATTTCAAGTTTCGAATTAAAATCAATTCGACCCAATTTGAGGTATTATAATCCATTCCAACCCTCCCTCTAAGTATATTTATTGTTTTTATGCTTAACCCTATGCCCCGAACGGACCCATGCATCAAAAATAGCAAGAAAAACCAAAAAAAACGATTTCTGCCTTCAACCTTGCGGTCGCAAGGTTCGGGCCGCAAGAACCAGGCCGTACTTTGCGGTGGAGGTTCCAGCCGCAAGGTTGACTGGTCCAACCTTGCGTTTTTGACTATTTTGTTCCGAATCGACTTTGCGACCTCTCGAACACCGTTTTCGACCCCCGAACTATTTTTCCTAGACTTTTCACACCTCAAAGATCATAACTTGTTAAGGTCATATTTTTTTTATTTAATTATCTATTTATTAAATTATTTATTAGTTATCGTACAAAGTTTACAAACAAAAATTTGATACGACCTTCCAACTAACGTTTAACACTCAATTAAATTTTTCTAGACTCCTTGCATCCCAAATACAGTAACTTGTCAAATTAAATATTTATTTTATTTAATTCACTATTTATTATTATTTTTAAAGTAATTCCAATCAAAATTACTTTACGACATTATAAACTTGTTATTGATGCCCGAATAATTTTTTGTAGACTTTGTACAGTCGAAAGAGGAAACCTTGCTAAACTAAACATATTTTTAATAGTAAATTATTTATTATCTATTTACTTCACTTTTGGTCACTTTATTTAACGTATTCATTTAAATTAATTCCGCGACCCTCGGAACTCAACTTTTTGACACTCAACTGGTGACATAGGACCTTTAGGACTCTTATTAGGGTTATGTTAATTATTTCAATATTTTTATCTAATTAATGTATTTAATTAGTCTTTAATCTATCTAATTTCTTAAGAATTAAATTAATGAGAGCTTAGAAAATATTATATTAAAATTTATATAAAAGTTGTACTTTATTATTGTAGACACCCCATTCTGGACTGTCCGGATTAGTCCTCTTACTTTCTTTGTTGACCCGATGATGATAAACGGTCGAGAACAGTTCATGAGTCGATGGAAGGTCTTGAGCTTTGGGCGATGGGCCCTCCTCTTTCAAACCATTTCAAGCCTCTTCAAACCTCTCAAAACCCGAGCCGAATGAACCTCAGCAAAACCATACCTTGCTTACGCCACCTTCTCCTTGGCGTGCGCCAGGTATCTGACACGTGTCGATCATCGACCGTTGACTGAGTTTGACCTGGCGCACGGTAGGTCATAGGTGGCGTACGGAGGCTTAAGACCGGTCAAATCATCGCTTTTGCAGCACGCGACCGAGGCTTTTACGGCTCCAAAGTACAGGGAACAGTGCCCCTGATGATTGCTTTCGCCTGGCCCGTCCCTCTTTCACTCCTACCACCTAGTCCCATGCATTTAATGCATGGGAGGCTCCTCACTCAACCCAACCAGCTCAAACCAGCCCCTAACCCCAGCTAATGCCCTAGTTTTCAGCTCCTCTCTCCTCTATAAATCCCCCCCTTGCATTCATTTGCAAGGGGTTAAGCACATTAACTCTCTAAGCCCTTTCCCTCTCTTCTCTCTTGCTCTTGCTCTCCTATTGTAAGAAGTGAGAGATAGAGAAGTTTCACACCCCCTCTCTTCACTGATCAGTTGTTACCACAGCCTCCATCTTCAACCAAAGCTCATCACCATCCTTTCTCTCTTGCACCAAAGGTATACCACCTTTGTGCTGCATTCTGTTTTCAATTTCTGAGGGAAACCAGAAGGGTTCTGGCTAGTAACTGATACTAGTCCAGGCCCCTTTCTGGTGAAATAAATCAGTCGTAGGAGCCACCACATGGCGCACGCCATCTCCGCTTGGCCGTACGCCACCTTTGGCTGTACGTGCACAGCTGGCGTGGGGATCATGTAGGGCTCATTTCTTGCTTATTTTCTTTATGTCATCACCTTATAGCATGCTAAAAACCAGTCTATTGCTTTCTGTATTTTAGAACTGTTCGAATGTAGCTTTCAATACTTGTACCATTTCCTGCTTTCAAGGCCTCTGGGGTACTTCTGGTCTTGCTCCAGAACCCAGATGACGTAAAGCCAAACACTGGTCAACATACGAACCTGGCGTACGGCCCCTATGGGTGGCGTACGGCATGCTTGTTAAAGACCAGTGCCTGGCCCTTACATCCCAATTCAATCCTGGCCTCTTGTTCCTCCCCACTCTGTTTATGGGGTCTGCTCTGCTATTTCCTGGCTGCTGGCCATTCCTTATGTCTGTACATATGTGTGATCCATATTATAAACTGCGTGGTTTGCCCTGGGTGTGCACTGGTCCCTTCCAGAGCCCAGAGGATTGAGAGTAGGAGCTGTAAGAAATTGGTATGGTAGTGTACGCCAGCCTGAAGGTGGCGTGCGCAGGGTGTGCTGGCGTGTCGTGGCTTGGCCATGGCGTGCCAGCATGTCGCCTGCTCACGCACCCGACGGGCAGCGTACATCATCTCGCTGAACTTCTGGCAGCGCTTGTTCTCAATCGATGTTCTTACATCTAATTCAATTCAAGCAAGCAAATCATCATCCATAAACATTTTTGTCATATAAACTGCAACGTGTTACAGTTTTAATCCCTATTAACTGTTCCTCCGCCCTAACTGGCCAAAAATGATCGAATGAGAGAAAAATGCAAAAGTTTTGATAAAATGCCCGAGTAGAGACCAATCTCCGGATTGTGCGAGAGGGGTGCCATAAAACCCTTCACCTCTCATAACCTGGCTCCCGAACCTCAGATATCGAAGGTGACGACGGACCAGTCTACGCCTTTTCAAATCAAATCAAACATTTTTCAAATCAAAGCAAAACGTAGCAAACGTTCTCGAGTTCGGTTCCTTGGGTGTCCTTCCGCTAAAACCCGAGTGGCGACTTTGAATCGAAGCGTTTCGCCGCGCTATTTTCCAAAAGGGCCGCCCCCCAAATAATATCCATTCGAAACCAAAATCGGGCGATTTTCGAGGCGCGTGCCCACAATTATTGACAACATGGCCATATAAGAATAAGGGCAACGGCCCATTTATTAGAAATTGTGTGATTACATTGCTCATTATTGTTTTAATTATTATTTGGTTTAATTGTATATTGCACCGATATCTGATTCATTGCATTGCTTAATATTTGTTTTAAATTACTATTTGATTTGATTGTATACTGCACCGACATTTGATTTGAATGTTAGATTGGACCCTAGAGACATGGGGTGGTATGCGAATAGATTTTATCTAGACGATGCTAAGTTGATGGGAAAATGGTAAAGTGTTGAAGTCGTGAGATTGTGGATTTGATTTAAGGGTGACCTGCGGGGCCCAGTGATGATAAGGGTGACCTGCGGGGCCCAGTGATGATATTTTGGTGACCCTAACGTATGGTACGCCATGGGAAGTTCCAAAGGGTAATCGTGCCTTGCAAGGCCAGCAAGGGGGATTCTCCATGACACGATCATAGTTAGTGGCTTAGGAATGGTGACGACCCTAATGTATGGTACGCCATGGAACGTTCTAAAGGGTAATCGTGCCCCCTGTTATGGTCCTAAATGAATTCATACGAGGTACATAACTTAGGTGAATTCATTTAGAACCCCGTGTGCAGGACAAACAAGGGGGGGATTTTCCATGACACGATCATAGTTAGCGGTATGAGAGGAAAGGATCTCGTGGATGAGATTCTTAGATCTCACATAAGGTTAGTGGATAGTAATAAATTGGTTCATGTATGAAATCTCTGTTTGGCTCTTCGATTCAATATTGTCTTGTATCTGCTAATTGTAAAGTAAGAGGGGTGGTTGGGTTGGATTATTCTACTGGGTGATTTATCACTCACGGATACGTTCGTATCCTGGCAAATCGTTTGCTTCGGCGATCAATTTGCCAGAGGGTGCAGGATTCAATGATGGTGCAGTTCGACGCGGGAAGAATATCAGAAATGGAGATCAAGTACACTCGGAATTCGTGTCAAGTCTAGAATCAGTTCTGAAGTTAATATATTTGAATCAGTAAATTTTCGTGAGATTGTTATAGCTAAACATCCATTTTGGAAAATCATATTTATTTAGCAAAATTTCCCTAAAGAATTATTTTATTTTGCTTCCGAAAAGTCGGGGCGTTACAAATGGTATCAGAGCATAGGTTCAACTCTCGGACTTGGGTAGATTGGGTAGATCACATTTCCAAGAGCGTAGACTCAAGTTGTTAATCGTAATTGTTACTTATATATTTTAAGTCTAATCTACAAATACTATTCGTTCGTCATCCAACTTAGATTTCGAAAGCGTATCGTGAGAAAATATAGGCTCTACATGTTGACTAATATGTAGATTTATGTGTTACCTGCCTATTGTATATCCGTACTAATAAGATTTGACTGGTTATACTATATTATTATTATTATTGTTATTATTATTATTATTACTATTATTTTTGAAATCATTACTTGTCATTAGACATAAAACCAAAATTTACGATTTCAATTTCAAAATCCTTTCACACAATGCCCTTGGAGAACCAAATAGTTAGAGACCCCTCGCCATAAGAATTAGTGCTGAAACCAATGACCAAGATATCAACGTTGATCGCAACGATGCTACCCTTACGACAATGCTAATACCGATGTCAATGTTAACGTGCATCCTAACGCTGTATCGAGAATCCGCAAGATAAACAGCTGCTAATAGCCGTCGTCACCGTGACTATTTTGACATTTAAACCTCAACCACCATAGATTTTTCCAAATAGTTGACCAATGAATGAAAGCATGATGTTGTCTATGATCTGCAATCACCGACCACCTATATTCTAGGCAAAGTGAACCCGATAGCAACACCGTCATAGAACAGAACTACTCGACGTCATGAACATCCAAGAAGACAACAAGCGTTCTCTTGTGTTGATGTCCTATTCTTTTAAGGGGGATAGAAGAGAAGATAGACGACTGTACATTCATCTAACCCTCTTCCTTAGTCAATTGACTATATTATCACCATTTGATATTTTCAACCTCTCTTGATTCTTTTCTATGAAATTCCTTCGAAACAAATTTTTTTTCCCTTTCAAGTACAAACCAAAGAGCTTAAACTCGTTGAAATTTTCACTCCGACTCTCATGACACTTCTCTTTTGTTAGTTGTGAATTTCTAAGAATTCTCTTGTTGCAAATTCTTTTTAATTGATCAATCTCATCCTTGCTATCTCAACAGTCTACTAAATTATAGGACCATTGGTACAAGATTAAAATTCTCATTTATCAAGTACTAGCTGTATAGAAATATCTCATCGCCATCAACCCCCTCGATTCTTTTAGCATCTATCCTTCCAATATTTATTATTGTAAATCGAATAATTGTTATTATTGGCTAAAGTTTTGAATTTCAAAACACTTATAAGTATTTGTGATGCTATTCTTTCTTGGAGTCGTGTGTCCTCTTGAATGGATGAGATTCGGCCTTTGAAATACCAAGGACCTGCTTTGTTTTGAGAATAGCCTAACGAGCCAATTACGTACTCGTTGAAACCATTAGAATAAGATCCTTGCATTGAAATGCATTTGGATGACATAATTTTGAAAGCTACTAGTATAGATTCCATCATAGAGAGAAGAACATGCAAGACAAAACTATTTGCTTAGTTTGGGTTCTCAGCCAACCTTAGCAAAAAGAGAGCAAAGCTTGAAAGCAAGCATGTGCGATAATGATCAGCGATTGTTCAATACAAAAGACACGATTTAATTTCGAGGACGAAATTTTTTTAAGGGGGATAGGTTGTAACGTCTCGGATTTTTGCCCTATTTTTTTTATAAGAAACCATTTTTTTTTCCAATAGTAATCGATTAACTATTTTATTTTGCTTCCGAAAAGTCGGGGCGTTACAACTCTAGCCCGCCACCATTACCATGCCGCTGCCACCACCACCACAACGCCACCATTGCATAACAATCACTTTACCGCCATCATTCATTACCACCATTACACCACCATCACTCCACCGCCACCACCACCATTACATCGCCACCACCACACTGCCACTACCACTACACCACCACCACCACCACGACGCCACCATTCATTGCCACCATTACACCACCATCACTCCACCACCACCACTATAACACCGCCATCACTCCACCACCACCATTCCCACTCCATCCCCACCCTCACGACCACCATTCCCACTCCATCCCCACCCTCACCACTCCACCACCACTACCCTCACTCCATCACCACCACAATCATCAGTCCACCATTACCATAAGTACATTGTGGCCATTAGTAAATTGAGAATAAGAACTAAAATTAATTCATAATTTTTTTAATTCAGTGCTTAATATGTTTATCAAACAATTTTTTAACTTAAAAAATTTAACATTTAACTTTCAGTACTTAATTTTTTAGCTTTCAATTTCAGCTTTTAGTTTGATCAAACAGCCTAGCCAATCTCGGAGGTATAAAAGAATAAAACTCCATTGAAGCTTCTGCCGTGAGCCCCCGGAGGCGTCGTCCAAGTGCTGTGATGACCGATGCCCGCCGCTCGTGTTCGTTCTCTGTATGCGTGCATGATATGAGGCTTTGCCGTTTTGGTACATAGATATGTAGTAATCTCCAAATCATAAGTAAGCTCTCTAGGGCGATGTCCAAAGACTCGGTCCCTATCTCATACCCTCCAACAGGTGTCGGTCAGTCACACTCTCTCACGACGAGGCTTTTTAGAGCCCTCAAGGTGTACGCTCGAACAAAGATGGTTGGATCTACCGCGCTTTGACGATACGGTCGAATGACGTTCCGTGCTTGCGCCATCAAGCTAGGCTCTCTGGCTTTTAAGAACCCATAAGGCGTTCACCCGAACAAAGATGGTCCGGCGCTACAGGGCTTCGACGGTACGATCGGCAAATATTCGGACTGTTCCCAAGTAACGAGCTTCGGCAGAGACTCGACAGAAGTTGCTGACCCTCAACCAAGTGTGGGCTACGACAATAAATAACACGGTATCTTTAGCAACACATATAAAAACGGAACAAAATGTAAAGCATTCATCCATTCATGTGCAAATTCAACAAGTTGAAAGTGTTGTGTTGAGAAGCGAAACCAAGGACCTTGCTCAGGGCAGCAGTGCGGTGCCAGCCCAGGCATTACAAGTTGTGCCCTGACATGGGCCTAATGTTCGGCTCCTAGGACACAATCGAAAGAATATTACCAGACCCCAGGTACGGCAAACTCCTAAATGTTCGGAGCCATCCAACTTGAAAAAGTTCACAAAAGGTTCCTCAGAACAAGGAAGAAAGTTCCTAAGTTTCCTTTGCCGCAGTGGAGGACGAAGCATAAACTTTCATCGACTCGTCAGAGTGAGGAGAGTCCAGCATGTTTTGGATGGGGGCTTCAGGTAACTCCACTCAGTAAGGAGAGTTGGGTTCAACTTTCGTTAAAGCTGAAGAAAAGAGTAAAGAAGCAACCTGAGTATCTAACTTGGTCAGAACTAGGAAGACCGGCCCCCTCCTCACCCGGAACAAAGGCATAGTTGCCAGACACTTCAACGTAGTTGTACGCCCAGCGGTCAGAGTAGCGAAGCGAATAGGTATTCCCTACCCACACTAGGTCTCGAGCTCGGCCCACAGGAAAGGGTCCCCGTGGCCCCATGACCAAGAGCATCAGATACTTGGCAAGAAGACAAGGTGCTCGGCTGATACACTTCGTTCGTTCCGTTTGGGCATTACCAAAGTTGAGACCTGGATGATTATCGTTCGGCTACAGCAATAATCAACCTCACCTATACTCAGTCATATCAGAAGTTGAGAAGCTATTGTAGTGAGCTGAATATGACGATTTGGTCACAGTCACTACGGTCGCAGAAGGTCGGGTTGAGCCCCTCGAATGATCCAATCAAAGCATTGACCAGGCTGCTAGGCTTGATCCAGATCCGTCCGGCATCTTGATTCTCAACAACAGGGGGCTCGATTAGCTCACTCAGACAAATCGTACAACTGGGCAACATCAGGGATTGGGGCTTTGTGGATCTTGGCTCGACGCTTCAGTGTTCTCACTTGGACTCGACCATTGATATTCGGCCAAACTCATGATCAACTTCTCATGTATCTTATTGTACCAGAAGAAGTTGAGAGGCTACTGTACCAAAATAAGTTGAAGAAGCATATACCACACTTCCAAATTTATTAGTTGAGTAGATGGCTAAAATGATGAATTTTCAGAAAAAATATCACTGCTAGACACTAACTAATGCATTTACACTTGAAAAGCCAATCACAAGAGAATGGCACTTGTGAAAATACAACAAATCAAATATGTATCCGTGATCGCAAAATAACTTCATTAATAATACAACAAACCTGAATTACTGTATCATGTAGCTCTAAACAAAAAGAAAGAGATAGTATGGAGTAGCAGAAATTACAACAAGAGGTTGCATAAATAAGCAAACAACACCGATGGGCAAGAAGGCTGATTGCCAGAATTAACACTTCTCTAGCCCAAATAGGTGTGACAATGCAAATAATGAGAAATGGGTATACATGTACCATTTACACTTGCTCATCAAATCGCTATTTGATTTTCTTATTGGTGATTTTAAATTATGAGGATTCTATAGATGGGAAACGGAGATTACTCATTAAAATGACAGCATGAATGAGTGAATCGGGGAATGAGATGAAAAAAGGCCGGTTTACTTGAAAACCAGATTGTGGCAAGTTTTGTCACAGGGGTACGGGCAGTCGATGGCTCTAATTCCGGCTCGATTGAAGTACCAATCTCCAACAGCTAATGCAATCCCCTGCCATTGTGAAAAAATGTCGTCTTAGTTCACAAATCTTTTGCTAATGGTAAACGGGTATGTAAAAAGGAAGTTTATTAGCAAATTAATGGCAAGTTTTGATATCTAAGTAGCCAGGAGTACTGCATTTCGGTTTGGTTCATCATATCAGCACATTTATACAACTGTTTCACATCTATTAGCATATTAAAGTCTTCGACATTTTGCCAAATACTTCCTGTCATGCATGCTTCTGAGATACATACAAGTGGGCAATGGTACCTTCTGGGCCATAAGCTTGAATTTCATATTTTGTTTTCTAGAGCTGTCATTGGATGACTACTCAGTCAACTGAGGTATGAGACTTGAGGTTAAAACTTCAAATCTT
Organism: Rhododendron mucronatum var. ripense; assembly: GCA_019656295.1. NCBI lineage: Eukaryota > Viridiplantae > Streptophyta > Magnoliopsida > Ericales > Ericaceae > Rhododendron > Rhododendron mucronatum. The sequence continues at coordinate 2,128,093 of BPLT01000068.1, read as the reverse complement.
TTGAAGCTAAACCAAAGGGACATAAACGTCAAACACATATCGCACGGAGAGATTTGACAATGTCAATGTGTACAGAAAATTCGAAATAAGTGAAAGTCAGTTGAAATATGTATTGACGTTTCTACCTTAGTCTTCAGGAGTCTCATCAGGATAAAAGACATTAGGCAAATCTAGCATGGTCGACATTTGGAAGCGTCACTACAAGTTTCCATCAAGCTTGGGTGTCTTGGCAAAATGCCGTCAGATCCAGTCAGCAAAACATCTTGAGGTCATATGTATTCTGTGATGTTCATGCAACATCTACAGATATTGACCTGAATGGTCCCGTTGGCTTAGTTGGGGCACAATGTGGGAGTACAAGATTTTTTCTATTTTGGAGACCTATGCGTATCTGTGTGTATGAGGAAATACATTTTAAGTTCCCTTTGTTCCATAAGGTGCATACGTTTCAATTGAGAAAACTTGGTTACGGGAAATATGCTAGCAAACATTTAGGACAGGACCGGAAGACAATTGGCCGGGCAAGTAAGATGACTGGTAAAAGGTACCAAGTGAAAGGTACCTTATTTCCAATAAGAGGAGAATTATCCGAAAACCATGTATCCTGCCTCTCTGTCTGGCAATGAGCAAAACAGGAATTTATGAATAAACCATTTTGTCTGGACATAGAGAATCCTTTTATCGCATTCAGCATATGATTCCTGAATCCTGCTCCAAAGAAGAGAGCAAAAAAATCCTTGTAATTATTTTAGAACTCTTCTGCTGCATTTTGAAAACCGATATGAACCATTAAGTTGCCAGAAATTCTGTTATGAAAAAACACCTTGCAAAAACTGGATCTGTGATGATGAACATCGTGCATGGTTCATTTTGCAATCACGCCAATAGCCTCGAGGATCAGCTGACGAGGGAGCTAAACTGGCCTGGACCTGTATTTCAAATGGAAAACAATGAGATCTAATTAACCAAGCTTTGGATAAAATAATGGAACAAAACAAGATATTACCTGCCATGAATCATAGGCAGCATTGAGAATGAATAGAGGGGTTTTAACGTTGGCAATTAAGTGCTCAGGAAAGAAGCACTGTTGAAAAAGAAGAATAGTTCATAAGGTCAATGTGAGCTAGAGAATATGGGATGAATCAGAATGTGCTATTCTTTTATTAGATTAGAAGTTGAACATTTTCCATGAAAAAGTTTAGGGACTCACTGAAGTCGGGTCAAGATGGTTGGTACAAGTGTTTGGCAGGTTCTTTTGCACCCCCTGTTGTAGGTAAGACGTAATTTCCATGAGCAAGAATGCAAAGAATGTAACATGACCATGCTTAGAGAGAATTATTTAACGAATGTGGAACTAATAAGATAGTTACTTTGCATTTGGCAAGCATATGTAAGACTCTTAAATTGCTAGTTGATTCTCTTAGATTGAAGAATGTTACAAAGTAATCCAAAATGCCATTATGACTGTCTTTTTATTCTTTGTCCTTTGTTTTGCCTTTTTCATAAATTTGGTTATCATGTTGGCTTCAAGCCCCTAACTACGTCATGTTCATGTTCTGCAAAACCTGAACACCAAAGTGGATGTTGATAGTATATAAGTTACGAGGCATATCGTTCCTAATAAGAAATAGATTTCTCCAAACTCCACTGTATTTGCTCTACCCAACCTATCACATTATGTTGACGCGTACAACAGATGGTAGCGATGAGCAGGATCAATATTATAATAGCTAACGTTGCCACAGAAACCAAAAACTTCATACTATTACTTCCAGTCAACAAAACTAAATATGTTATTACATACCTGCAGGCCAACCACACCACCAAAAAAGTTTCTGAGGGTGTGCCCACCAGATACATCGACCCTGCAAATTGCAATACGAGAAAGGTTACACCAAAACAACACTACTTCTGACGACTAATGTTATGAGGATATAGAAGTTCAAATTTTACTGAATACAATCTACAGTACTTAGTACTTACGCATCCAGGAATAATCCAGCATCACTCAGGCACTTCACTTTAGTAGTTCTGGGAAATAAATACCGGAATTCGTCGCAGTGCAATACAGAGGCCAGACCCCCAGCAGAGCATCCTGACAGAAGAGCCTGAAACAGAATGGTTCGTGTTATCACGAGAAGAAAAAATTGGAAAATGAATAAAACTGGTAAATGTCAAAACCTGGTTTGCATTGCGCATCCCCTTTGACATCAAATCGTCGATAGCAGCTGACCATATGCGTTGTCCTCTAAATTCCAGTTGTGCAGCCTGTGAACAAAATTCCAGAAAGCATTGGTTAAAACCTAAGGCCAGATTCAAACCAACCGGCAACCAGATGCCTGAACAGCTATCAACTGCATGGGCTTGAAGTTTTGAACAGAGTAGTTGGTAGCTCAAGCACTTAGCACAGAAAATAGGTAACCTCAATATCAATCTTGGCTTAACTCATTTCTCGAATGAGCAATCTCAACTATGGTTCTATATTGTCAAAATCTCTCGTTCTCAGCTTGAATAGCTTGTTTTGTTTAACAAGTTTACGTTACCACTAGCTCACCAAACTGAGTTCAAGTCAGGCTCAATGCAAGAAGCTTGGCTCCTTTTTTTAAGTTCATCTTGAGCAAGCTTCAAAAACAAGCCAAACTCAAGTTTCCTGGTTCCTTCTACAAGCGCGATGCATGACCAAAGCTATAAACAAATTTGTGTACTAGAGGTTGAGGGTTAACATTGTGAAGTTGAAATTAAAGAACGGTTTCATGTTTTCTCCATCTCTGACCTATTATGAATTTTTTACCATTGCCATAGCAATTATAAGATATCAACCTTATGACATGAGCATACATCATGAAAATCAAGGAGACAATAAAGCTGTAAGTGGATCAAAGATCTAGATCCTTCAAATTTTCTCTCCCGTTCTCTTCCTTTACACAAGTCCTAAATCCAAATACAGCCTAAAGTCTCTGGGGTTAATACCGACAGATAGGGGTTTTGTTAATTACGGAGGCACATGTTGATTGGGATATGCAAGCTTCCTAATTATGATGCAACGCAGAAGTTAGAGGTTACAAATGAAGTTGGAGACACCACACTAATTAGTGCCATTTGGAGCAACACAACAAAGTGCATACATTTAAGGCAACTTGTCAGGGACGACAACAAAATTTTGGATTGAAAAAGGCCATGCAACTTCAGGGGGAAGAAAAGCCTCTTTTTCCCAAAATAAGTGAGAAGGAAAATTTCCCCAAGTTATGTGGTCCAAAATATTGAATGTGACGCATCTTGTGCAAGTGCCTTAGACTTTAAGTAATTCCCTGCACATTTCAACCTGGCCCATGGCACATGGACTGTGTTTTATGATTATAGGGCTAGATGGAGCCACCCTATAATGTTCATCTTCTAGACTCAGAAATGCTACTTTCCCAATCACCTTAATTGCAATATCCAAGAAACTGGCAAACCAACAAGCGATTTTGGCAGAGGAATCTTTACTAAAACCCCTATTCCTTTATGAAAGAAATGGCAACTTAAAGAGACAAGACGAAATGAAGTCCCCCTAAACAGCTAACAAGTACAGTTATTTTGGTCAGGCCTTGAGACGTAAGGTAACAATTTTCAATTCTTATTTTCTCGAAAAATAGAGCATTGACATTGGTCATAAATGGAAAACAGAAAATCCCAAAGTCCCACCAACCTTATCTTCGCTATCCCCTGCAAACGAGGCACCATCACAATAGCGTATCTTTACTCTATTCCAGTTGAAAAAATCTGCAGATTTAACAACTACCTTGGTTAAGCAACATTCTGTCTGCACAGTGGTAAACACACCAGAGAGAGACAGAAAGAGTAGCAAGCTGCGTTGGCAATATGTCACCGTGTAGTTGGGGTTTGAGAACAAACCTGGATTCTCCTCGGCCTTATTGCTTAGTATTCCTGTAAATGGTAACGCTTTTTCCATGAAATTTGAAGATCCACGCCGAGTAGTTTTGCGGTAAATACAATTTCTTCTGGTATTACACCATCCTCCACCCTGTAACAAGATGTCTCACACAATAAAACCAAGAAGAATAGCGAGAAAAGGTGGAGAAGGAAGGCATGACATTGTCATACGATCAATCCTGTAATACTTGGATTACAGTAGGAAGGCCTTTTTTACCGGATAATTAATCGTATAAATAATACTCAACACAGCATTAAACTTCTTGTATCGTAAACACAATATTGTAACCACTATCTAGAACCACTTCTTAGATATACAGAAACCAGACACCAGTCAGTGCAGTCACCAAACAAACAAAACAAGAATTTACTAGGTCCTACAAGTCAAGCTATTTTGATAGGAAAGTCCAATTCTTTGTTTCAAAATAATAGAAAAGTCCATTTAATTCACATAAAAGACTGCTCAAACAACGTATTGCATCATTTTTCTTTTCACTCGAAACGGTAAACAAATTTTCCTCGTTTTATCTTCGATCGCGTAGATTATCTTTTACAAGGTCAGGACAGATTTCAATAGATTTTCTCAGCAATTTTGCATGTGGTGTGTGTGGTCTTCAGGATACAGAAAAGATAGGCAGTGTTACCTCCAGTTGAATGAGCCAACTGTTCCCTCCTGACCCATATCCACGGTGCAAATGATAGCCAGGCAGTGTTCCATCCAAACATACTGTACAAGTCAAACGAGATGTAGATAAATATGGGATCTAAGTATTAGGCAGATTCATAACAAAGAAGTATTTATGGTCAGTCACACACACACACACACAAAAGGCAAGTTAGCCTAGTGTAAACTCGAGTAGGTCACGAGTTCAAATCCATGAAGCACTTGACCCTCTGGGCCACACCTAAGCCCGATGCCCGGCTATGTAGCAGCCAGCAAGGGACACTTCATCGGACGTCACGTACTGGTCAGACACCGTCGGGCCTCCAGACACATGCTCGACACTTAAATCCAAAGCGTCATGTTTTTCCTCAAACGTTTTTCTTTAGGGCACTTTGAAAACACTCTAAAAAAATGCTCCGGACACTCTCGAGACACACGCAAGACAAGTCGGGGGATTTAACCAAACTATAGACTCTAATCTAAACTTAGGGAACTCTTGTTCTTCGATTCTCTGTGTGACGGGTGATGACACACACAAATGATGAAACGCTTTTCGTTCGAATGCTTTTTCTCTTTTATTTTTTTATTCATCTCATAGCATAAATATATTTTCTAACACGTGTCCCCAACATGTTATGTCCTTTAATATCTTTAGGTCTACGTGTCTGAAAGTGTCGTGTCACGTGCCCGTGATGGTGCTACATAGAGGTCCAGTAATTACCCATGTGCCTGGATTAGTTGGGGTGAAACCTTGACTAACCTCATTAAAAAAACCAAAACACTTCATAAAAGTTACACCCAGCTAGGATCTTGAAGCGGAAATACAGAAGAAATGGGCATCACAAGTAACGACAATTTAAGGCTAACTTGGGGAGCCAATCACCGAAAGCTACTTAATAAACTAGACAAAATGGAAAACTGATTGATAGCACCGTGTTAGCTAACTGATATATACAGCCAAACAGCATGCCACAAAACAAAAGCCCCCATGAGTCCACTGGCGACGCTATGCATGAGAGCGTGGGGTCACCTAACCCATGTGGGAAAAAGTTGCTATCACTTGACAATAAATTCCAATTAGACATAATTTGATCGCATTATTAGAAAATAGCATTGGCCCTCTGCCTCATCACTATTGATTGTTGCATACTTTCCTGGATAGAAAGAGAATCCAGGACTGTATCTCTTGGGCTAGTAACCACACAGTTGCTATTCTTTTAGTAAAGGGTTAGATCCTCAGTGGTCCAAGTTTTGGACTCGACTGAACCGTCCAAATCTGGACCATGCATTGATATAATCAATGGTTTGGATTCGCTTAGAAATCCTTACCGGTAAAGTGAGTGAATATCATTAATTGCAGTAATGGACGATTCAGATTTGGACTGTCCCGTCCCGTTCAAATTTCGGACCGGAGAGGATGTAATTTCTTTTAGGGATTGAAGTACTTTGCACAAGATTAGGATTCATGTCATTCCAACTTTGAATTTGTGAGCTTTGAGTTTGTTGGAGATGATGCATGTGGGATAAATTAACTTTTCTAAGTATTCGTGGTAAAAAGAAAAAACTTCAAGCTGGAGAATTCTTTTGGGTTCATATAGAATCACCCAATCAAGACAAAATCAAAAAACTTTTCATTTAGAACATGTGGAAAAAAAATCGATCACTTAAAATCAAGAAATGTTAAATCTAAAATTCAACTACGTGGGAGAAAGTTTTGACCCCATAAGACAAATTAAATTCCCGCCACCACCATGACGGTGCGAAAGAATGAAAATTTAAAAAGAAATTAGCTTTACGACAGAAGGTAATCATTGAGAAGTGGGATTAAGATATACCGGTAAATTATTACTTCAAAATTAGGCAAACGCAAAAGTCAGAAGCAGATCCCATGAGCGGGTATCAACGGTACAATCATCAAAGATTAATTAACCAAACACTGTAAAATATTTACCCACCCCCATTTCAAGCAAAAGCATGGAGAATGTGAAAGAGAATAAGACAGAAGAGCAATGCTAGAAACACAATCTTATACTAACACAACTCTCAACACAACTGCATCAAGAACTAAAGTCGGAAGTTGTACATCCGACAGCTCTAAATACAGTTGTGTCTGAAAGTTGTGTCAGAGAAACAAACCATAACAATGCCCATCTATATCAATACATATATGCATATAGACACATATACACCTGGTTATACTTTATCTACATACAGCTACGGAGAGAGACAGAGAGAGAGAGAGAGAGAGAGAGAGAGAGAGAGAGTACCAGCGCCTCTGGAAGCAGCTCCTTGAACAAGGGTGAGACCCACCAAGAGAGGATTGGGAGCGGCGGCGGCAGCAGAGACTCCATAAAAAGACTCAAACTGGAGGTCTGTTAGATTGAAATACTCAAACCCATCTGCACATTTGCTGACAAACCCAACAACAAATAACAGAAACACCATGATTAAACCCATCACCTTCCTCATGGCTTATCTCAATCCCACCACCAAAATCTCATGAAAGAAGCCAATTTATTAACAACAAATGGGGTATAATTAGCCAAATGTGGAAACAATGTGGCGTAATTAAACTAATGGGTTGCTATAATTAGCAACAAATTAATGGGCTTGCCACTCACGATTTGATGAGTGTTATTTTTATAGGGGATGCAGATAATCAGCGTTTAGTGAGAGAAGGGGGAGTGGGGATCTGTGAGAAGCGTTGCCAAAAACAAAAACAGTAGCTTTGAGAGCTGAGCAAAGCATAGTGGTTTTTGGGGGGCTGTCTAAAGAGATCTTATCGTAGGCTGTGGGAGAGTGATTTTAGCGGGTATATTCCAAGTGGTCTTCGTTCGGCACATCCGATCCGTCCGATACACTTTTAAACGGTTCGGATTGAAACTCTCTCTCTCCTCTCATCCAACACTTTTTCTCTCTCCAAATCTGAGTCATTTAAATACACAATGGATGGCTTGGATGCATGAGCGGACATCACGTGGTATCCGTTTGACACCGAAAAATTTTCCCCACCGTGGGAGGTCTAAAATAAAACTAGCAGCCTATCAACACATATTTCAGGCACGAGGCAGTCTAAAGAGATTTATAATAGATTGTGTTTGGGAGGTCTAAAATAAATGAGTAGTGCCACTAACACAGATTTTAAAAATAGATTTTTTAGACACGTGTGCTTGAAGTCAACTTTCGAATACATACGGAACTCACACAATGCACCTGGGACCTACGAGCATCAAATGTGTTCAAACACAATCGTGTCAGACATATGTATCCATAACATTTTAAAAAATAACAACAAAAAATAAATAAATATCTTTAGGAGTAGTTATTTTTTTTCCCATTTGACTCAAACAAATAGAACTAGATAAGATTCTGATTCACCCCCCCAAAAAAATAGAACGATTAGCTTTTGAAAACCCTTTTTTCCTATCAAAACAAGAAATCCTTTTTTTTTTTTTTAAATCTAAATGTCTTACTACTTTTGGTTTGGATTCCAAATACAAACAAAAAAGATAAGTGAATTGATTTCCAAACTTCCTAAATTACTAACTGGTAACTGCAGTGCGGTTATAAGAGATTGATTTTCGCACTCTGCGGTTAGTAATTTAAAGAGTGTGAAAATCACCAATTAAAAGGAATAGTAAAATCTATTGATTCCAAACCTAACCCTACCTAAATGCTGGTAATGTACTAGTAGAAATAGAACCAGAGGTTAGGTAGAGTCCATTAGAGGGAAGGAGGGTTTCAGGAAAAATTATTCAATGCTTCTACGGCAATGCCACATGGTGTTCCAAACTCTTTTTCCATCACACATTTGTAAGGAACTACCACAAAATGTGTGATGGAGTAGTGTTTGGGTGGTGGCCCAGGGGCATGGAATAATTACTCGGGTTTCAGATTTACGGAGTGAGTGACAGACTATTTAATGGCCGTCCGATGAATATAGACCCCGGAGGTGAAGTGGGACCCACTAGTTTGCTTTTTCCCCAATTTTTTGCCTTTCCATTAATTGTCTGCGGTCCGCTTTACGGTGGTATCGGTGGAACAGCTGTCCATGGTCGACTCGTCATTTATGGCGACCTTTTGATAGTGCTTCATCAGCTTTATCACGTGACACGCGGCGGGGAACCCGTTGGGATTGATTTGAAATGCACGGCTGGTTGTGTGGTATGCGGACCGCACGGTGGTCGTGAACGTAGTTGATTATTTTGAGCCCGGGAGTATCAACGGATTCCCAACGAGTCCGTTTTGTAGTTTTATTTGTTGTGGTCCACGCGATTATGCAAGCTAGAGGTCGTTTATGCAACAACTATAGCGACCATTCGATATCAATTATCTCTGCAAACGGAGCATATTTGGTTGTCGAATTATTTCGGGATTTATTAAAAAAGATGGGATTAAGAATGAGAATAGATTGAATAAGTGAGGTCCATAGAATAACAAAGAAATGAAATTTACAGCTTGCTCGGCTTGGCAAGCCTTTAGGGAGTCTAATATCCTCCTTTTTCTTGGTATAACGTGATTTGGTTCAAGCATCACACTTCAAGGTGGTCGTTTATTCTGTAGTTATCTGTGTTGGGACGATTATCTACCAACGATCCCTTATCTTGTGGGGTATACCAGTTGATCCTACACGCAGCCTTTGTCTTTGTGAACTTGAATCCCACTCCCATCTATTTTTTTCATGCCGTTATGCAGCTCAGCAGGTTTGATCCTACATCTTGGCTCAAAATAGAGTTAGTAATGGTCCAATAGATTTGCTTGGGGTTTTGTCTTGGATGCAGTAACATAGCAGTGGCAGTTCTATGACTCATACTTTATGCAAATTGTCTTTGGCAGCCACAGTTTATTGGTTGAGGAGAGAACGAAATTTGCGAGTGTTTTATCAAAAAGGTGTGGATTTCTCTCTTTTGCAACTATCTATAATTGAGGATGTTCGTGCTTGTCTCAGCTCTTGAAGAGGGATTCGTGCGTCAGCCCAAAATCTGTCAATTGTGACATCTCGAAGAATTCCCAAAAATGTTTTTTTCCCTAAGTGTTTTTGGCGTAATAGTTGCATATGCATGTTAGTTGCTATGTGTTTGCTTTTTTCTCCTGGCTTGTGAGGACTAAATCCTTTGATTTATAGTTTGTTTGTACTTATAAAATTTTCAATTGACCCCAAAAAAAAATGAAATTTACATGAATGCTAAGATTAATTAATTGTAGTGTTTTGGTTAGAATTAGACAAAGATAATATTACAGATTTATTTTTCATCGTTGGAGATAATCCAGAGAAGGGGAACTATCTAATACCAATCATTCTCTGAATCCCAAGAAGGGGAACTATCTAATACCAATCATTCTCTGAATCCCAAGTACTAGCTAGTTAATACCCCACATCGAGTCCAAATTTGAGAAATAGTCCACCCTTGTTCAATCTAAACTTAGTCGTCTCGTGTGCTATCAAACCAGACTATGGCAACATGTGGCCCAACCCTAGTCTCCCCTCTCATATCCTACAACTAAACATGCATGCCTCAGGTTCTTATGTTCGACCGAATTAATAATAAATAAATCGATATTTAATTTCCCAAAATATGTTTTTTCTGTTTATCAAATCATGAGTTTCTGTTAACGAGGCTAGTTTTTATAAATGAGCCGAGTGACAATTGACTCGAGCTCGACTCGTTTAATAAACTAGCTTAAAATTTAAGTTTGAGTTCGACTTGTACACTGACAAGCCTAGCAGTATACACACATATATATAATTATATAAATATATATGTATGTATGTATGTATGTATCCGTTGCACTATGAAATAAAGCTGTGGAAGGAACCTGCATGGACCCTAAGATTATCATGGGGAGCGTGGTGAGTTGATTCTTACTAGTGCGATTTGCATTATACTATATATTCTTTTTAACTCATGATGCTACTTTTTTCTGCAATCCGAAAGAAATGCCATGATTAAAGATTTTTTTGGATCTCTTAATTTTTTTTTTCTCAACGAAATTCAGCTTTGTTAGTTATAGTTATTGAGATTTGAAACTATGTCTAATGCATGCATTGGAGAACATGATTTCTACCACTTGACTACTACTCTTCTTCTCGATCTGTGCATGCATTCTTAAGCTCAATGAAATCGAAAAATTGGACTTAATCCCAATTTGCTAAATAATTGATATGTTTATTGGAATTGAAAAGTGTGTCGGTGGCATGGCACTATGGATCCTAAGTTTAATTTTCTTATCTCTAATTTTTGTGCAGTGTGTTGATAAATATTAACGTCAATGGTAGCTCAAGTGGCATTATGGATGCATGAGGCTGTAAACTCAAACATTTCTGAGTTCAAAACTTGGCAAGCAAGAGAAAAATCTCTTATGAATCTCCTAGCTAGTCTCTGTTTGGATGACATGCATTTAACTGGACCAGAAAAAGAAATAGTGGACACATGCGTACGTTGATGTAGGCACCCCTAAGTATCGGGAAAAAGAAGAAGAATAAAACGTACATATATTATCCTTCAAATTAACAAGAATATTCATACATACATTTAATTGGACCGGATAGGGGATTAGTCAACGAGGTTTTGTTGAAAGGTTTTTGGGAAACCTGCCGACAAAACGTGAGGGGAGGAGGGGGCCATGCATGCATGAAACGAACGAATGGCGCTTTTTTTTTTTGGTTCCCTTTTGTTTTCTCTGACTAGCTAGGATTTGTGAAACAACAAGTAATTGGACTGATCGAAGCAGTAGAAAGTTGGACTAATCGAAGTGAACAAAAAAGTTTTCTTTAGTGCTTCCGTCTTTTGAGCTGTACGCCTTTAACCCACTGTTTTTTTCTAGTCCACCGATTCTTTTGTTTCTAGTTTTTTTTTTTTGGTTTGAAAGAATAAACCCAAAGCGGATAGTATTTTTGCTGCCGTTTACAAAATGGGTGAAAAATGAATGGCTCGTTTGGGTTGGACGCACGACGCGCGGGTCTGGACGCACGGCCCAACGTTAATTTCTCAAAATTTTGGCGTAGGAGTACCGGCCGTGTCGGTGTGTATAAAAAAAATGGCACTTTTTTTGTTACTAAAAAAAAAAAGTGTTTATAATGCATATAAACACACACATATACACCTGCTTATACTTTATCTACATACAGCTACAGAGAGAGAGAGTTAATTTCTCAAAATTTTGGCGTAGGAGTTCCGGCCGTGTCGGTGTGTATAAAAAAAAATGGCACTTTTTTTTGTTACTAAAAAAAAAAAGTGTTTATAATGCATATAAACACACACACATATACACCTGTTTATACTTTATCTACATACAGCTACAGAGAGAGAGAGAGAGAGAGAGAGAGAGAGAGAGAGAGAGATGTGCGCACTTGGTCCCATGCCGTGTCGGTGTGTCCTATGCAATATTGCGACATAGATCCAGCTTGTTAGCACAAACTACAATGTTTAATATGACTCTTGCATGTTCTTGCAAACATATTTTAATTTGCTATTAAAAAAAAAAGGGAGTTGTATCAAACTGATTACTCCCTTCCTGGTTTCGTTGTTTCTCCGTACCCGAACAAGTCTCTTCCTGGTATTGGCTTCACTGCAGCAAGCCCCGAAAACTGTTCAACAATATTTGAGGAGAAGAAAAAAAAAGCGGAGAACAGTATTTGTGTTGTCCAACACAAATCCACCAATTGAAATAGCCAATGCCCAAAGGTGTCGTGGCCAAAAAAACAGATGCAGAAACAAACGATCTAAAGTTTTGACGTGTTACAACATTGAGGATGAAGATTGAGTCTAGTCCTCCTCCTTTTGAGAGATGTTATTCGTCAATGAGACTCTAAAAGCCAAAGAACACATTTAAAAAAAGAGAGCCAAAGAACACATAAAACTTTGATTGTAATAGGTGTTAGTAATTTATTTTAATCAACGGGTATCTGTAATCTTAACGTGGGGAGATTAATAAGTATTTAATATCATGGAGCTCGTAATATAATTGAGATAAGGACGGGAGTGCAATTATAATTCTGTAGTGGGGTGAATTATAATTAGTGAAATAAGAAGTAGAATCCTGGTGGGATTAGGTTTCTTATTTACACTAGGAGCCCTGACTTATTACTCCTTAGACCCCTATCGTAGCCCTATATATATACGTTATGCTCTCTAGGTCAAATTAATGTTTTTCTATTATTCAGTAAATAGAGGCAGGCTTAGAGAGAGCAAACAGATCACGAAAGAGTCCACACTCGGTTCGTGTTCTAGACGTGTGGGGAATACGGTAGAAGATCGTAAGGTACGGTCGAGCAGTATTCGTGGTTTATAGCAAGGCGTGCTATAACAAGTTCAACCAGCGTTCGTGTCGCAGGGAGTTGTGGTAAAACCCTAATTCCGCCTTGTAGGGTTTTTTATTTTTGTTGTCTAATCTGTACGCGTCATTACTGGGTCTTGGGGATTCGGTTACCCAACAGTGGTATCAGAGCAGGCAGTAATCACGCGTATGGATTAAACAGGCCATGTTGTCCGTCGGTTATAGAGGGTAGAACGTAGAACTGTGCTAACCCTGTTTTGCAGCGTTCTTACCCAGCTATTATGGTCATATGATTTTTGTTGATTTTATGTGATTGGATCCCACGATAATTTATTTCGTGGTTATTGTTATTTATTGGGTACCACGATTATTTTGCGTGGTTGTAATAATTAACATAGCATGTGTTATTTATTGGGTGCCACGATTGTTTTTCGTGGTTGTAATAATTAACGTAGCATGTGAACTCCAATGGAGGCATAAGATCAATGTTTGTATATTTCTTCGATTGTAATAGCATTCGACAGTTATTCGGAGATCGAAAATGGTAGATACAGAAAGATACAAGTTGTTTGGCTTGCAATAGATTTTTTCCAAATTCGTTGGGTCTGATTGCAGGGCTGTTTCGACCCAGTAAACGTTGGAATTAGAAAATCTGTTCTTCACGAAAGTTGTAGCTAGATAATTGAATTTTGAATCCAACCCAATTTGAATCGCTTCAATTGGAGGTCGGATGAGGAAGATATGGCCAAAATACTGAAGGCTGTGCAGTTTACGCGGGAATATGTCAAATCCGAATTTTCTTGCTTAAGCACGGTTGGATTTTGGTTTCCTTAATTGATTCAAAGTATCTAAACCTTCTACACAAGTATAGTTGAAGGATTTCAAGTTTGGAAAGATTGCTTAAGGATTTCAAGTTTTGAAGGACTTCTTATTGTTTAAGGATTTCAAGTTTGGAAGAATTCCTTGTTGCTCAAGGATTGCATCTTTGACCATAATAGCTGGATTCTTTATCTTGTGTTTCCTTACTATTTGTGTTTCCATAATATTTGCATATGTGATAGTTTACCATATTGGGACAACATGGTGATAATTGGCTTTGACCTAGATCGCGGTTTTGCAAACTCGAAAATTTTGATAACCCTCACAAATTTTTTTTTAAATAACTAAGTGGGAGAGGGAGTTTATTTTTTATAAATCCCACGGTCTCCATTACTAGTATGTAGATGATGTAATTAATTTTGTGTGATGGTTTTAGAACCTTCCCCCCCCCCCCATCGGGTAAAATTAATTATGGTCTCATCGGTACAAACTTCCTTAAAGGATATGTCTATGATAATTGTTGTGTGAATTACTTCACCATCTGAGATAATTCATAACGGAACAATGGGTCATGGGGCTAGGTAATGGTATACACTTAGCTGTAAATAATAGTATCCTCACCATCTGAGTCACTATTGTTATTTATAGGACCGAAGCTATATTGGCTATTTAATTTTGCTTGGCACGGTGTAGTGTCTAGATAGTAAAATTAAAAGGTTGTGCCTATCTACACAAATGATAAAGAGTAGAGACTTCCCATCGAGGCATGCTTTTTACGGTGTGTAGGGTTGCCAATGTTTTTATTTTAACATGTGGTTGAGGGAACCAATATTAAAATGAAATTCAAAGTTTTTATTGCCCTTCATAATTGTTGTTATGTGATTCTCAGATTCAAAAATGGGTTTTTTCAATCCACTTGTCATTATTCTCAAAGAAAATAAACTTACTGGATCGAATTATATTGACTGAAGAAGGAACTTGGATATTGTGTTAATTGCTGAAGGGCACAATTTTGTGCTGTCTGAGGTGTGCCCTCCTAGACCTGATGAGAATGCCACAGAACAGAAAGTAAAATTTTATAAAAAATTGGTGAGTATCACCCATGTTGAAAGGACCCCGATTAAGGATCATGTTCTGAAGATGATAGCTCTTCTTAATGAACTAGAGATTCTTGGAGCTGAAATTGATGGGGAAACCCAGATCGATTTCGTTCTTAACTCACTACAGTCTGAGAGTTTTAAGTAATTTCGCCTGAACTATTATATGAACAAAATGTATTTATCTTTGGCAAAATTTCTTAAGGAACTCCAAGCAGCTGGAGGTCTTTCGGTTGTGAAGAAACCATCATCAGTGTTAGTGGCAGAGAAAGTTTCTACTTCTAAGCTGAAAGGCAAGAAGAAGCAGAACAAGTCTCAGAAAAAAGGTTATGGAGGCAGTTTATGGGCCTCAAGGTAGAGTGAAAAAGCCTGCGGGCAAGTATTTTCACTACAAGCATCAAGAACACTGGAAGAATGAATGTCTATTCTATCTCAATAAAGTGAATAATCAAGATAAATCTTTTCGCTAGTCGTTGAATCATGTTTAGTGGTGTCATCTGCCAGTACCTGGTGTGTAGATACGTGAACCACTACTCATATTTGTAATTTATTGCATGGGTTCCAGGAAACCAGAAGACTCAGTGATGGAGAGATTTATCTACACATGGGAAATGCTACGAGAGTAGCAGCAGTTGTAGTAGGAAATGTTATTTTAAATTTTAATAATAATAGGAGTTTAATTTTGAGAGATTATCTTTATGTTCTCATACTTAGAAGAGACTTGGTTTCAGTTTCTAAGTTGATTAAAGATGGATATTTGGTTTATTTTAGTAACTTTGTGGTTATTAAGTTAAATAAACGTTTTATCTATTCTGGTTCATTGGTGGATAATCTCTACTTTATTAATCCTATATTTCCTATAGTGCAACTGCATGAATTGAATAACACTAATGATATGCCATGTAAGAGAAATGAGCCTTCTAAATTGAACCAAATGTATCTTTGGCACTTATGCCTTGGTCACATTAGTCTGAATAGGTTTTTTAGACTAGTCAGGATGGACCTTTAGGTTCATTGGAAGTTGAGGAACTTCTAGTCTGTGAATCCTATTTAGACGGTAAGATGACCAAAAGACTTTTTTATCAGTAAAAGGTTATAGAGCCAAAGAGCCATTGAAATTGGTTCATTCTGATTTATGTGGATCCTTGAATGTCCAAGCAAGAGGTGATTTTGAGTATTTCATCACTTTGATTGATAATTACTCAATGTTTACATTTATTTAATGCATCGTAAGTCCGAATGCTTTGAGAAATTCAAGGAGTATAGGGCGAAAACGGTGAAGCATTTTAGGTAAATGTTGTAAGACACTGCGATCTGATCGTGGTGGCGAATACCTCTTGGGAGAGTTTAGGGAGTACTTGTTAGCTGAAGGGATTATATCCCAGTTTTCAGCACCAAGTATCCACCTCAAAATGGTTTAGCAAAAGGAAGGAATACGACTCTTATAAATATGGTAAGATCAATGATGAGTTATTCAAATTTATCAATTTCGTTTTGGGGACATGCACTAGAAACAGTAATGAACATTCTTAACTTGGTACCATCTAAGTCAGTACCATTTACACCCACAGAATTGTGGACTGGGCGCAAACCTAGTCTGCAGCATGTTCGGGTTTGGGGTAGTTCAGCACATTTGCTAAATGGGAACGCAGATAAATTGGAATCAAGGACATAAGTTTGTCTGTTTGTGGGGTACCTTAGAGGAACGAAATGTGGATTATTTTATAGTCCTAAGAATCAGAAGATCATTGTTAGCACCAATGCTCGATACTTAGTGAAGGACTATGAAATAGACCATAAGCCCAGAAGCAAGATTGTTCTAAAGAAATTGAGAGGAGATGGACCGATAAAGACTTCTTCAACACCAATAGAACCGGAGGTTACACTGCAAGAAAGAGTTGTTGACACACTGGTACCTCATCGTAGTGGGAGAGTTGTTGTCCTACCCAATCGGTATGCGTTCTTGGGAGAATCTTATGATATGATCCCTGATGAACAACATGCTGAACCCTGCAACTACAATAAGGAATTAGAAGATAAAGATACAGATTTTTGACAAAAGGCTGTGAAATCTGCATTCCTGAATAAAAAATTTTGATGAACGCATCCACATTATGGAATCAGATGGATTCATAACAAAGGGTCAAAAGCGTACGTTATGCAAGTTTAAGGAGTCTATTCATGGACTCAAGCAAGCATCTAGATCTTGAAATATCCATTTTGATCAAGCAATCACGTTTTCTTGGTTTTGATCAATGTCCGGATGAGTCATGTGTGTACAAGAACCGCAACGGAAAAGTGGTGGTATTCCTGGTACTATACGTAGATGATATTCTGCTAATCGGAAATGATGTGGGAATGTTGTCTTCGATGAAGGTGTGACTATCTAGCCAGTTCGATATGAAAGACTTGAGAGAAGCCGGTCACATCATTGGGATCAAACTTATGTGAGATCGCAAGTATAGGATGTTGGGCTTATCATAAGTTACTTATATCGATGAGATCCTTGCTCGTTTCAGCATGCAGGATTCCAAGAAAGGGTTATTCCCTTTTTTAGACATGGAATCAACCTATCCAAGAATCAGTGTCGCAAGACACCTGAGGAGATGGAGAAGATGAAGGCAGTTCCTTATGCCTTGGCAGTAGGAAGCCTCATGTATGCTATGCTGTGTACTAGACCTGATATTTGCTTTGCTGTTAGCATGATTAGTAGATTTCAGTGTAATCCAGTGTAAGAGTATTGGACTGCAGTGAAACATATACTCAAGTATCTGAAAAGAACTAGAGATCATATGTTGGTGTTCCAGTCAGATAGTCTGGTACCTCATGGGTACACTGACTTAAACTTTATGTCAAATAAGGATTCCAAAAAGTCTACCTCGGGATATGTGTTTACCTTAGGAGGTGGAGCCATAAGTTGGAGGCGTATCAAGCAATCGTGCATTGATTGATTCCACCATGGAGGCCGAGTATGTGGTAGCTTCTTAAGCAGCCAAAAAGGCCGTTTTGGCTTAGAAACTTCTTGATGGATCTAGAAGTGATTCCTTTAGTACAATTAGCTTTTACATCTATTGTGACAATAGTGGTAGAATTGCTAATTCTAAGGAGCCATTGACTCATAAGAAGGAAAACACGTCGAGCGTAAGTATCACCTATTTCAAGAGATCGTTCAGAGAGGTGATGTTGCTGTGACTAAGATTGCATCGGCAAACAACCTGGCAAACCCTTTTTACGAAGAGCTTACCGGCTAAGACTTCTGATAGTCACGTAAAGGGAATGGAAGTGAAATGCGTGGCAGCATGGTTTTGAGTCTTAGTGGGAGTTTGTTAGAAAATTATACTAAAAGTTATACTTTTGTGTAATGGATTAATATTTGATTGCTATTTATTAATCAGTTTTATCCATTTTTGATGAGAATCTTTTATGGGCAATGTTTGCATAATATTATTGTATATTGTGCATGCGTGTCTTTTATTTTACAAAGTAGATGATCTGGTGTGTAGAGTTCAGCTTACACACAGAAGATCAGATCATCAGTTCTTGTGAAATATAAGATATGGTTCGCAGTCTTAGATGGAACTGGACACACCATCGGTAGGACTGTAGTACAATGTTTAGTAGGTCTGCCTTGACTACAGGGAACGGTCTAGTTCTAACTCATTGTGCTAGTACACTTTGTGTGTATTGAACTGGGATCGCATTGAGGTAATTGTCTTTATACTAACTTTATAAGACAATTGGAATCTCATGGTTATTATGAATGCTTATGCTCTTAATCCAAAAATAATTATTAGAGGTGTATATTTAACGTTGTTGACTTTGATTCATTAAAGAGTGAGATCTTTATACGGTCAATAGTCTCGGTGAGTTGGGTCACAACATTATGTATATGACAACTATTAATTATTGATGGAATCCACGTCCCAGTAGGGATTGATGATACCCCTTGAGTAAGCTTATAAGTTTCGATTATGTTAAACCCTGCAGGTGGATATTTGTATCTGACATATCGAATAAATTAAGTGGATAGTCTCAAGTTAAGATGTTGATTAAGTGGGAGATTGTTAGTAATTTATTTTAATCAACGGGTATCTGTAATCTTAACGTGGGGAGATTAATAAGTATTTAATATCATGGAGCTCGTAATATAATTGAGATAAGGACGGGAGTGCAATTATAATTCTGTAGTGGGGTGAATTATAATTAGTGAAATAAGAAGTAGAATCCTGGTGGGATTAGGTTTCTTATTTACACTAGGAGCCCTGACTTATTACTCCTTAGATCCCTATCGTAGCCCTATATATATACGTTATGCTCTCTAGGTCAAATTAATGTTTTTCTATTATTCAGTAAATAGAGGCAAGCTTAGAGAGAGCAAACAGATCACGAAAGAGTCCACACTCGGTTCGTGTTCTAGACGTGTGGGGAATACGGTAGAAGATCGTAAGGTACGGTCGAGCAGTATTCGTGGTTTATAGCAAGGCGTGCTATAATAAGTTCAACCAGCGTTCGTGTCGCAGGGAGTTGTGGTAAAACCCTAATTCCGCCTTGTAGGGTTTTTTATTTTTGTTGTCTAATTTGTACGCGTCATTACTGGGTCTTGGGGATTCGGTTACCCAACAATAGGAACATCAGCATTCCAAATTTAGGAAGAAAATGATGCAAAATTGGATCCTCAGTAAATTTGTCAGAGAATGACTCATACAAGAACTCCCGGAAAAAGTGCAGTGACCTCCCTTTGTTAGAAACAGAAGGTCTCAATGGGTTCCTTGGTCATTCTCTATGAAAAAGCCAAAATTCTATGAAATTTGAATATCAGGAGAGAGCCATAGAAGCAATGGAAATGTTACGATATTGGTCAATACGAGCGATAAAATTACCCCTTTTACACAAAAAGGAATGAGAGAGGGAGTACTTTCGAGGAGAGTGACAATTTCCTCTATTAATTGCCAACGGGTGCTTTCCATTAGCATGCATCCCATACTCATGCTTAATGGGAAAATCTCAATAACCATCTACCGAGAAAGAGCAACGTTTTTTGGCCACAAAGAATGGTGATACATCATAGTACAAGTATGGATGATATATGAGTCCTACTGACGAACTAGTTAACAGATTTCATTGGTTAATTTGGTCTCTAATGTATCTATTTCTTAAATCCCTCTCTCTCTCTCTCTGTTAAAGCATCCAACTCCAAACCAATTGGCAAAAAATTGTTAAAGCATCCAACTTCAAACCAATTGAAAGAGTGGAGAGGCCGCCCAGGCTCATATACTAGTTTTGGAGGAGATAATTAATCAATGTGGGACAAATCTCAACACTCCCCCGCACGTGCGACTCCTGACTCGCACGTGGAGAGGTAAACAAAGGATCCATAATACACGGATCACAATGAAACAAAGTGCAACTATGGCACAAACAAAGGGGAAAAGCCTCCGAAAATCTAGCTTTGATACCATGTTAAAGCATCCAACTTCAAACCAATTGGCAAGGAATATTGAAGAGGCCGTCCAGACTCATATACTAGTTTTGGAGGAGATAATTAACTAATGTGGGAAAAATCCCAACACTCTAAAAAAAAATAAATAAATAAAACCAACCTCTTGTTTCAAATCGGAAGTAGTATGTCAGAAAAGATAGTTCTGGATTTCAATAACAAATGCCAATGTTAAAATGATTTTTCTTACCCATTGGTGAATTTTACATGTAGTTATTAATGTCACCTTGACTATCCTATATCTTTAAGAGAGAAAAATAAAGTGAAAGATGCACATTTTTTTCAATAAAGTAGTTATCTTTTTTTATTAGATTGAATGCGCTCTGCGTGAATAAAAATTCGGAATGATGAGAATTTCATGCAATATATGCTAAAAATTTAGGAGCATCAAAGGATGATCAAGAGTTAAACTTGTCATTTCGATGAACATAGTGAGGCGTCCAAGTAACTGAATCAGCTCATAAATTGATATCATCATTATTGCTAAGATGATATCTTGATGATATCCAAGTCTCGCAATTAATAACTTTCAAGACTCTTTCCAAATGAATAGGTATAGTTTTATTTTTGTTGATCCCGACGAATAGGTATAGTTCTATATTTGATAGATTACGCTCAAATGAAATCCTCTCTAGTGTCTTGGAATATATATTGTTCGTAAATGTCTCAGTTTTATAGTAATATTTTGTACAAAGGACAAATGTACGTACTCCAGTACAACTATCAAGGAGGGACGTTGCTTATAACAATGGATGGTCCCGATCGGAACCGGAGAGAATCCGGATCCTACAAATAACCATTATATTAAAAGTTTTATCAAGCTTTTTTTCTACTTCCCTTCCTCTTTTCCATCACCAGTTACAGTCGTAGTGATTTCTTTCTTCCTTTAGGGACGGCATTCTGCTACTGGGCTTTTGTACGGGCTCAATCTTGGGCTCTTCCGTCTTGTACTTGTACCATGAGGCCCAATAAAGATAGTTCAAATTAAAAGTTTGTTAAATAATAGGATATGTAGATTGTAAATCTGTGAAATTGTTTGCATTTTTAATCTGAAAATAGATTATGATGTGTTGTGGATCCTGTTGCCCTTTTCTAAAATTCTCTTACAACTCCTTGAATAAAATGTGAAGGTTAAATTAGTCTTTTAATTTGAAAGTGTATGAAAGATACAAAATGAAAATCCAATAAACTCTTTTGAAGCTGATACGCGATTTAATTATGTCTAAACAACCCTTTGGGCCTTGTTCATTTATCTTCTAACAAAAAATCACTTTGGTGTATTTTTCGCTGCTTTTTGATTTGTATTTTTTTCCTTTACTAATTTTAAAGATAATGGAATCAGCTGATTTTATTGTTTGGGTATATCTAGCTAGCTAGTGTAGCTCTCTCTCTCTCTCTCTCTCTCTCTCTCTCTCTCTCTCATATATTGTAGAGACTCGTATTTTCGGAGATCGTTTAAAGGTTTTATTAATATTAGAATATGGAATAAATGAGGAATTTTTTTTGAATTATTTGATTTGGGGTCAATGTGGGAAGGTTGTTTGTAGAGGAGTGCATGTGTAATTTGTGATTGTGTGAGTATATATATATGTGTGGGTGTGTATGTAGGGGAGAGAATTCCCCAATTCTCTCTCTGTCATCTCCCGATCTCTCTCTCTCGGCTCCCTCTCGGCTCCCTTGCTCTCTCACCCAAAATTTCACCAAAACTCCACCAAGATCCACGTCCATTCCACCCTTCAACCGTAGTCTTGTGCTTGAATTTCGTGGGTCTCGCTCGGAGGAGGAGTATTCGGATGATTTCGAAGTTTGGAGAGCTAGGGCTTGCTCAAATCGCGTGGGTTTCAATCCTTGACTTGAGGTAGGGATTTCTTACTCTTGTTATGAGTTTATGTGATGATTATGTGCCTAAATCGTGCCTTAGATTGTTGGATTTTAAGTTTGTGCTCGTTCTTGATTTTCTGCAAAATCGTGCGCTGTAACGCAGTGGTACCGATACCACTTTTTTGAGGTACTGGTACCTTTGGTACCGATACCTTGTTTTTGAGGTACCAATACATTATCTCGGATTGCCCACTGGAGTGTCATGGTACCGATACCTACTTTTTGAGGTATTGGTACAAATGACTTAGAAAACTATTTTTGAACTTCGTTATTTATCCGTCGATTGTGTTGACCCCCGATCACTTATAACACTTCCCAACCACACTTTAATCATCCCTAAGCTTGACTACTCGGATTCCAATGATTCGATGATCGTTCCAATCCCTTCGATACTTGATAAATGTAATCTTAATACCGTTGTAAATGGAAAATGTACCGTGAGGTTATTTGGGTGTACCGTAGGCTATGTGAGACATTGTGGAAAGTATAATTGATAGATGTAAGCTTTTTCTAGTGATCTGAATGGTAGCAGAGTAATGCGTGTCCGCATGACTCACGTATCTTTCAAACTCCTTTGGCGCTCGTTTCGTGAGAATTAAGTATTGGTACTAGCGGGTAGTGTAGAGACCCTAATAATTTTAATTTTTTTTGAAACGATTATTAAATGCCTAAATAAGAAATATGGTTTATTTGGTGGATAATTAGATTGTGGTGCAAGAATAGAAAGTGGAGGGAGTGTGTGTGTGATTTAAGAATATATGAGTATATATAGGGGTGTGAGAGGTGTAGGAGATCATTTATCTCCATTCCACTCTCTCTCATCCGTCTCTCCCTCTCCCTCCCTGCCGATCTCTCTCTCTCTCTCCTCTCCTCACACAAAATCTCACTCAAATACCTCAAAACCTTCAAGAATCAACTACCCTCAAGCCTTCCATTCGCGTTCTTGAGCTCGGAGATCCGTGGGTCGAGCTCGAATCGAAGATTTGAAGTTCAAGAAAGCTAGGGCTCGTTCCAATCGCTTGAATCTCGGCCATTGTTGCGAGGTAGGGACATCTTTACTTCTTTTATGTGTTTATACGTTGATTTGGTGTAGAATCGTGCCCTTGGTTGTCGAATTTTGGTTGTTGATCATGTCTGAAAATCTGCTGAAAATTCTACCCGAAGCCCCGTGGTATCGATACGGATTAAGGGCCGTATCGATACAGTAAGCTTATCTTTTTGGACAGTTGATTCCGTATCGATACGGATTAAGCGCGTATCGATACAGTGAGCTTATCTCCAGTTTTGCACCTTTTTGCTTCTCCGTTGATTGTTTTGACCTCCAATCACTTCTAAACCCTTTTGAACACCTCCTAAACTATCTCAAGCTTGATTAATTGACTTCCTATGATGACTTGATGTACTCCTTGGTCCGTCGGTCTTCCGTTAGCAATAATCGGATAAGAATTGACTTAATTAAACGTTGTAATGCACTTTCTATAGATTGTTGGTATCGTGTGATCATTCTTGGTGCATATGTGATGACTTTGGCATAATGTAGGGTGTTCCATCTATGAATGTGTCCATGGGGGAGTCTTAGTTTTCGTGTTGTATGAGAAATAGTTGATTTTGGGTCGAAGGTTGGTTTAGGAAGTCTCGTAACGCAAGTGGTGGTAATACGGAGACTAAGAGGGTTTCGTAATGCAAGTGGTGGTAATACGGTAACCCGAATCGTTAGGAATCACCGTGACGCAAGTGGGGGTAACACGGTAATCCTTATGGTGTTATTCCGGTAACGCAAGTGGTGGAAATACCGATGGTGAAGTTTGGGTTAGCAAGTCAAGTTGGGATTGTTAGAGGGGTTAGCATCGTATGGTTTATGCATTCGACTTCGATGAGGGCTCAGTTACAAATTGATTGACTATTGTCTTCCGAGTTGTATTTCCTTATCCTCTCTTGTTTGCACTTATCACCATATATACATATAAATTTGGTAAAGATATTCCTACTGGGCTAGTGTAGCTCAACAAAATCCTTCTTTTCAGGTTCGAACGTTGGGCTATAGACTTCACGTGATGGCGTGTTTGTGCATGAAGACTTTTTGGGAGCTAGCATTGTTTTAATTACTTAATCATCTTTCGTAATCAATTTACTTTTGTTAAAGATGAGTTTGTAACTAATTGTTCTTAAATTTCTTTGACTAAAGAGATTGTAATATCCTAACAGATTCGTACTTGTAATTAAGTTGATTTCGGCCGTGGTGCCAAAGCTATATAATCTTAACTTTTGGGGACTTGCTTGTAAAGCTAAACAGTTGGGAACTCTTTTGGGTATTATTTATGATATGTGCGGATCTTTTATTAAAATTTATTATTTAATTATGTTAAAAATCGAGGGCGTGACAGGTAGCATGCCGTTGAGTTGTGATGGGTTGGTGTGATACGTGGGGTAGTGTGATGTACGTAAGGGAATGGTGTAAACTTATCTATTTGTTGATGTTATGCCATGATTGATTGTCTCAGAATGCTTTAAACTTTATTGACCCATCGATATGTGGATATAACGAGGTCGTATGACATGTTGTGTGAATGATATAGATTGGTTATATTTTGAGCATGAGGTCATATTAAAGATTGTAAAATGGGAAACAAGAAGTAGAATGATACCATAAATATGAAGAAAGCCACGGATCCATCGAATGGTGCGATGCCGGAATGTTCCTAATGGATGCACGGGGTCCCAAATGCCCGGACAAGAACGAAATGTTCCTAATGGATGCACTGGGTCCCAAATGCCCGGACAAGAACGAAATGTTCCTAATGGATGCACGGGGTCCCAAATGCCCGGACAAGAACGAAATGTTCATAACGGATGCACGGGGTCCCAAATGCCCGGAAAGAAATGAAAGGTTTCTAGTGGACTCAAGGGGTCCCGAGGCCCGAAATAGTTTTGAAAGGGAAAATGGCTAATGCTTGAGAAATACAAGACGGGTTGACTGGGTACTTAAGGATAATTTAATGGTAGGTTCGTATTGTTTTTGTTGGGAGATATATTCATTGTCATTAGCACCTTTAGGTTCGTGTACACATTTATTATTACTTTCATATTACTATTGGTGCGTGATCATCTTATGTACTTATAGTTTGAGGCAGAATGGGTATTCATACGAGAGTCTAAATCTTTAAATCGCATAGCGATGGACAAGTGACGGTTGTGGACAAGTGGTGGTTTAGTTAGAATGTTTCAAGTTGGTTCCCACCTCTAGTTGGTGGGTGAGTTATTGAGGATATTTTATAAAATCCTGATTCCCCTCCTTTGTTGTAAAGCGCTCACTCATGCATGATGAAAGACCTATATCTCTTCTCAAATTCTAGTTCATTCATTCACTCTGGATCCATAATTCATTGCATTTTCATATAACTTGTGTATAGAATTTCCTACTGGGCTAGTGTAGCTCAACCTATTATTTTCAGGTACAACACAAGGGCGCAGTCATGGAGAGTACGGGGTGCATGCAGATATCACAGACTAAAGTTATTTTCGGAAGCATTTGACTATCTTTGTAAATTAAACAGCATTGTATCCTATTTTCTATTGGAGAACTTTGTATTTTTATTGGGCCAGCTTGTGAAATTGGGAACTTAATTACCTTTAGGTTATTAATTGTAACTCCGGGGAGGATTTCAATTATCAAATGCTATTATTATTTAAGTTGAAAATCGAGGGCGTGACATATATATATATATATATATATATATATATATATCTTTCTTTATTTTTTGGAAAAAGTCTCAACATTTTAACAAAAAATTATAAAGTATTCAAAAATTCAACATGCCAAGTCAAAGTTTGCTATTTTTTTCATTTTTGGTAAGCTTTGTATAAAAATTTACATTTGTTTAAGATATATATAGTGACTAAATGTGAATGATTGTTCCTGGTGGCTAATAAAGATATATTAGTCAATTAATTTAGCCTTCTTGTTACTTGTTAGTGGTTGTGACGTTGTTGTGCCCACTATCCTTTTAATGCCATCATGCCCGCTATTGGTAATAATCGAATTGTCCAATTCAAGTAATCGTTTAACGTGTGCTAAAACTATTTGATTCGATCAACATGACATGTAGTTGATTCCCAAATGTCATCACTGTTATTTTACCATTTGACCACCCTCAATAGGCCAATAGCCATAAGTTTAGAAGCAATTTTGTTGTACTACAAACAAAAAGGTTGTTAGCTGAACGGAATAATGGTCTCATCTGTACAATAAAATAGAGTGATTTTTTTGCAAAATGCCTGAGCATCTGAAACATCTATGGCCAATCGAATGATGAATAGAGGATAATGTGTGTTTTCCAACTCTCTTAAGAAAACACATACACTCTCACAAATATATTACAAAAATACCATTAAAAGATGGATAGTGCCCTAAGCACTGGCAAACACTAGTATATACAAAATACAAATGCAAACATTCGCACACAAAAGCAGGCCCATTTTAGTCATTGGGCCCAGCTGCAATGGTCTTACTTCTGTTGTCCCAAAACTAGGGCTCTATTTCTACCGGGCTCAATCTTGGGCTCGTCCGTCTTGTACTTGTACCAAGCGGCCCAATAAAGATAGTTCAAAAAGTTCAAAGAACTAAGAACTGCCAAGAACCAATAAAACAGATCCAATTGGTTCTGATCCAAATCATGCCCAAATAACCACCCATTTCTGCCTGGGCCTATTCTTTGGGTCACTGAATTGATGATATCAACAAGCACACCACTCAAGAAATAGCCCAATGAGATAGAAACATAAGTGAATGAAGTGGAGAGGGATTTCATCCCTGCTGGGGCTTCTCTGTAAAAGAACTCCAATGACCCTACGAGGGTAAACATGTCCGCGACTCCAAAAATGGCGTACTGGAAAGAGAGCCAGAAGAGACTGATAGGTTTTAACGGGCTCTTAATGGACCAATCCCTCCTCTTCACTTCCACAAGCGCTGCTATCACCATTGAGACCGCGGACAGAACTAGGCCAACCCCTACCCGTTGGAGCTGGGTTATACCCGACGGGTGGTGTGTTATTTTGCGCGCGAAAGGGACGAAAATGAACTCGTAGATGGGAAGGAGAATAGCGATGAAGAGCAGAGGTATTATGGGAATTGATGACGCGGGGACCTTGAAGGAGCCCAAGGAGCGGTCCATACGGTTGCCTTGTTGGACTGAAAATGTTTGGAGTTGGGCCATGCAAGTGTTCAATATGATGGTGCTGGCTATTATGGGCACCATTCTGGTTAGGACCTTGACTTCCTCTACTTGGGTCACCGTGCATACAGTCCAGGAAGTGGGCTTGACATTTTCTCCAAGAATTGCAGCTTTGTCCAGGCACCTGAGGTCAAAATGGGAATTTTATACTAGGTTAGAAATGGGCTGTACTTAATTTCAGATTGACCTAAAAAAAAGAAAAAAAAAGAAAAGAAATGGGCTGTACTTTTAGTATCTTATATGTTTTGTGATGATTTTTTCTCCAATTAAGCTCCGTTCTCGTAAACTTATAAGTCTGAAACTTATTTCGATATTTTTTACTTTTCGTAACTTTTTGTTTAGCTTTTCGTCGTAATTTCTGGGGTTAATCGGTCGAGACGAATCGGATGAGTATAAAAATATGAACAGGTGTTGAAAAAATTCAAATAAGACAACACATTAGACAAATAAGACAATTGTTAGATATTTTTTTTCCGTCTTTAGTGAACTTTTTTGTTTGCTTTCCGTCATATCTTTTACCATTTAGACGACTCCTCGTCGAGACGGATAATTAATCCAAAAAATATCACGCGAATCTAACAAAAATTCATAAAGGACGAACAAAACACACAAACGAAAAAGAAAATTAAGTACACTGGAAAGTAGAAACTTTCTGGGAAATACTTTAGGAAGCATCAGTTTCTATAATTAGGAAAAACACCAAAAAATGGGTACTCCTATTTTGGATTCTCTATTTTCTCACCTAGAATACAATTAGATCTATGAGATCATTGAGTGTTTTTTTATTAGTATAAAAAAAAAAAAAGTTTCAGAAAAATGTTGTGCAAAAGTGCATTTCAAGATGCATGGTAACCAAACAGGTCCTTCTAAATACAGAGTACTACAGTATTGATTAACAAACTTGATGAGTACCCTAATCAGCACTAGGATTGATTATTCCGTCAAAGTCTGGATTATATGATCACCTGAATTGTTTGGTGTGTGAAAGTTTTTGCTCTTGTGAAATTGATTCCTTTTCCTTGATCTCGTAGAGTTCATCGAGTCTCTCTGGCAGATTCATCCTTCGATTTTTGAAAGACACTATAATCACCTGTCGAAGTCATTCAAACACAATCAATCACTAAATAACATTTTAGTAAAATATCATTGTCACATCCAAATTTGGTCAAAAATTAGGGCTCTAAAACGGTATACCTATGTATGTATTATATAATTAATTAGTGCTTCCAGCTAACAAAGGAGGTAGTTGGCAAAGTGGCAAGTCTAAGCCTTGCTACACAACAGAAGCAAGGTTCGATTCTCTGCCCAAGCAGTTTGTATTTTTTAAAAAAAAGAAAACATAGGGCCCTGTTTTACAAGTTCGACTTAGGCCCCAAGAATTTCTGAGCCAGCCCTGCGTTCACTCATTTGAGGTTTTTTTTTTTTACAAGTTCGACTTAGGCCCCAAGAATCTCAGAGCCAGCCTTGCGTTCACTCATTTGAGGTTTTTTTTTTTTTTTTTAAAAGAAAACATAGGGCTCTGTTTTACAAGTTCGACTTAGGCCCCAAGAATCTCAGAGCCGGCCCTGCGTTCACTCATTATGAGATGGATAGCTAGAGACCTGCGCGATCCTGACGACGGGGCTCTCCCCGGGCGCCTGGATCCGATAGAAAGGCCTTCCAACAGCGAGCACAGCATACCCAATACCAGTAACAACAGTGCAAATGAGAAACCCCCACCACCACCCTTTGTTGGCGCTAACCCAGACAACAACGGTGACCCCTACGGCGGCGCCCACGTTGGTGCTGAACAGAAGGAAGTTGAAGTAACTGGCCAGAGCCTTGGCCTCTTTCGGGACCTTTTGGTCGAACTGGTCCGCACCCAGTGCGGGTAGAGCCCCCTTGACCCCGCCTGTGCCCAACGCCAGTAGACACAGTGATGTGTATAGCATCACTGCTATGCCTCCTTTTACACAGCTTGATTTGTTGCAGGGCCTTGGTTGTAAGTTGTGGTCGTGGGCTTGGATGGTCATCAGCACCAAAGACTGCAATACAATCAATGCAAACATGATCATGAATCAACAATGAGATTTTGGCGTTGTCGAACCCATAAATTAGGCTGCTATTGTAACTTGATGTTCGAAGGTTGATCTGGCCGGTTTCAGCTGGAATCGTTGTTCCAGTTTCCTTTGATTCTACAGATGGTGAGTGTCCATGGTCTAACAATTATGCACATAACTACATAAGTACTTTATTTTTCTATCCCAAAATTGTACGTCTTTTCTCAAAAGACACTTAAAATTAAAGGGACGGAGGGACTAATGAATTAAGAAGCGGCACCTTTCGTTCAAGTGGCTATTCAGAATTCATGTCCGATTGACTTTACTATTTGAGTGAAGTATTTGCATGGTACATGATTTCA
The DNA here is from genome assembly GCA_019656295.1 of Rhododendron mucronatum var. ripense. Classification (NCBI taxonomy): domain Eukaryota; kingdom Viridiplantae; phylum Streptophyta; class Magnoliopsida; order Ericales; family Ericaceae; genus Rhododendron; species Rhododendron mucronatum. The sequence goes on along the minus strand of BPLT01000068.1, from coordinate 2,098,293 downwards.
TGATCTTACCAGTACTTCTAGAACTCCAAAAATCAGGGCCGTAGTGTATCTGCTCAAGAAAGTGTCTGAAACGACTGCGCCGATAATGGAGAGCAAGAAAGTAGAACCCATGAGGTTTGTGAGAGTGTTTGCGGAGCCAGGGATATCAAAATGCATCTCCAGGTAGAAGTATAGCACCAGGCTCACCATGTTTGCCACGAATGCCATGTTCTCAAATAACACAAACACTGCACATACACACGTACTGATCAGCGATCAAGATCCATTCCAATTAGAAAAATGTTTGTCGGATCAATTTCGCTCCTTCAAGATTTTACGCAAACATTCAGGCTTGATAAACATTTTCTTTGGAAAATATACTTGCTTACAGAAGTATATATGTTAGCCTTGAAGTGTTGGTGCATGTATGTACGTAAGTTTAATTTTGCTTACCAAAAACAAATGAAGCTGCTTTGAATCCACCTTTCTTTTTATTAGTACTAGACCAGTTCTGAAGGGAGTTGTAGCCTGCTTTGGTGGCTTCTTCCTCTTTCTCCTGCTCGTGCATCACTTAAAATGTTACTACTACTGAGAGAGAGAGAGAGAGAGAGAGAGAGAGAGAGAGAGAGAGAGGAGCAAACTTACCATGTTTCTCATGATCAGCAGGAGTTGTGTGGTTTGGCAGTTACTTAGGAGAGAAACTACTAGCTGAATGCAGTGCTAGTGATGGCTTGTATATAATAGCAGAGCGAGTAATGCATGTCTATTGAAAGGTGGCCGTTTAACATATATATAAGCCCATAAAGCATCCATTTTACATAACTCTCACTCCATTAGCGAACTCGGGGGCCTTGTAGTGTAGGGTTGCACCAAAAGGGGTGTAATGCCCAATCTGAGTCATTCAAAAGTGTTTTTAATGGTTCAGTTTTGCTAAATGTATTTCACAGGCCAGGTACGATATATACTTATCTTACCTGCAGTATACTCCACTATTTAAAATCTGGACCAGTAGAGATTGACGGCTCGGGTCGCGCCCAATACCTTTGTAGACTTGTAGTGCACCCTCCACTACTACAGGGTCATTCATTGCCACTTTCATCAATATATGATTAGGATAAACGCTCAGGTGGGTGCTAATGTTGGCAAGTCCACTTCCACAAAGCAGTCCATTATGGAGAGAGAGAGAGAGAGAGAGAGAGAGAGGGGGATGTACGTGCAATACTACCAATTTGGTTAGTTTTATCAGAAATTTGAAATAAAAAGCGCGCAGTGGAATTGTTAGTCAATCTTAAACGCGCGTCCGATCAAGTTCTAGCTAAGCAATAAAAAGCTGCTAATAGGAACAAGTGCGACAGCCACGTCATTCACTAACCCAACACAATCGTGATACGTATCGCAACGCGACGATTGCCTCAATGATTGTACATGTATCTAGCACAGTATTTTCGTGCTGTGAATATGAGATTTTATATTCGAGGAGATAGAACAACAGCAACACTTCTCGTAGTCGTCGAACTTAATTACTAACTAACCCATTAACTTTCTTCTCATGGCCAAGAAAGATTTAATGTGGTAGTGAAATCTTATCAAGTACCTGTAGGCCTATCTTTTTCCAACTAAAAGTAGATCCCTGCAACATGCTGAACTAGGGTAAAGTAATATTCCTGGGTCAATGCTCACTGCTCAAAGTCATCTCCCTTCTTTTTTTTTGCTTTGATGGCTACGGGTTTCTTGGCCAACTTACGCGCACCTCGACTAATCTCCTCTTTGGTCCGGTCAAAATCTATGCTTGAACTAGCAATTCACAAGAAAACACTTTCTTGTGACCTAACACCAATAATCGAACAACGCGTTTGTGGTTTTGTCAAATTTTTAATCATTATATTAAGTGGGTTTACCCAAGCACAAATTAATAATGGAGGGGAAGGGGAGAAGGATGGATCTCTTCTATCCAAAGATGATGAGCCTAATCACTCACTTTTTAAGCAAAACTCACAACTCAAAAGCACCTTTTTAATTGATGCCTCCAGAGCATCCATTTGAGTTCATAAAAGGACATGGGGGTCTCACTCTCGTGCATATGAATGGACATCCCACGGCCATAGGTCATTCATATCTGTAAGAGCCAAACAAAGAAAAGGAAAAAAAGAGGTCATTTTCCATCCATAAGCCCCAATTAGCCCTATAATATGGCATTATAAAACCAAGCATTTGTTGAAAATCAGTTAAAACAGAACGTTTGCTTTGGGGTTTTGGCCAAGTTTAAACTAGTCTTTAACGCGAGGGACTCCTTCCCCATTCGGCACTTCCATCGTTTTCGTTTTTCTTGTTTCGTTGGCGGATGATGCAAGGGGTTTGCTTGCCAATCATTGCTATGTTACCTTCCTTCAATTCCTGAGGAGATTTGGAAAGCCGGCTTTGGTTCATCATGCAGATTATCCCAAGACCTAATTAAGTTCCAGAGAGATTGACAATTGGTTTTTAAACCTAGGTTCTTATTTCTTAGACTTATTCAATGTTATATAATCGAGTAACATGAATCTAGTCAAATAGGGAAATGAAAGGCTTAAAAGGTGCAGTCATTTGTAGAGCCTAACAGAATTGTAGTTCTAGAAACAAGAGACGCGTTAGAATTTCCTTGATCATGACAATGGAATAGTTTCCATGTGCTAACAGGTGTGCACATGCAATCAGACGTATGTTTGACTCTGTTCTTGCTTTATTGAAAATAAAACGAAGCGAAAGCGTTACATAGTACGCACCAGAAAAAGTACACCATAGGTGACAGTGACTTGAAATCACACTTGCTGATTAGAGCAATAAAAAGCTTATCAAAGTGCCGAAATTAGTATGGAATTCGCAACGATTAGATGACTGCTATTCCATACTGAATCAAACCATACAGCAATCATATGCTCTTTCGCCTTGCAGCTGTAGTTTGAGACCCAAACCTTAAAGCTACATTGGAACTTAGAGAAAGACAGGAAAACAATTAAGAAGGAAAGTGTAAGAAAAGTTCCAGGGGAATTGTCTTGTGCTCAATGCTATGTTTTGCCATTTTCTTCTCTCTATCTCTAAGAAGTAAGAACCAAACAATTGCGGCGGAATTGTTCTTATTTACTACCTTTTTCTCCCTCCGTTTCAAAAGGGGCATCGCATCTAGGTCTAGAATACCAAGACAAAGACCAACTTCACGCATCGTGAAAGAGATGCAGAAGAAGTTCGACGTAAGGAGGGATTTCCTTCGAAGAGCCAGCCTTTGTGAAAAAGACTACTTTCAAGGGATTTCTCTACGCTCCAAAAAAACGTTAATCCCTGTACTTTTCGTAGAGAGTTTGACAGTCATACGTGAAGTTCATTAAATCAGTCCATTTCCAAACTTCAATATAGGTGTCCTTCATTTTCAGCTTAAAACTATGTTTACATGCACTACGTGCACTCTTTGGCCAGACATCAAACTAATTCCTGCATTTAGCATAGAATGTGAATCAAGGTTTCGGAAAATGTAATGGTATCGGTGATACAGGTCAATTGATACATAAGTAAATAACGTTGTTGGAGGTCTGAAATCCCGTTATGTAATGACAAACCCGCTGTGGATGCTACCCTACTGCATGGATGGGGGAATATCTGTTTCACATTTGTGTGGAAAAGTAAATTTTCTTCCACATGCTGCCCACATGCATTCAACCCCACATTTGCTTCTAAATCCCTTTTCTGATTCTAAGGCACGTTCAGTTCATATCTTTTGCCTGATATTCACTAAGCTATAATATCCTAAAAGAGGCACATGTCTGTTTCCCCTTTCTTTCTTGGATCAAACTTGATTTTACATAAAGGTGCTTTTTCAAGGCCACTGGTGCGTAGTTGACAAGATCTCTCCCCTGTTTCTGATTGTCAAGTGCCAATGAATTCGCAAACTAAGTTAATCCCCTCGTATTGCGGGAAAAAAAAACAAAAACAAAAGATTACATAGCTCTAAGAAGAATGCCATCAACATTAATCTAACATTCAACAAACAACATCAGAAAATGCTATAGGGCTGTTCCTCCGTTACCCAAGTTAGCTGCCACTAGGCACAACATCCTGCACAAGACCCACCTATGGGTTGTCAACATAGCAAGGGCGAACCTGCGCTTGCAACATTGCAAGGTTCGATTCCCCCTGGAGACAAACCATGATTTTAAGTGGGGGGCCATGGCAGTGGGTTGCTGTGCTAGTCTCCCCCGAGGTTTGGATTGCATAGTCGGGTCCAATAGCAGCTTGGTTGTAGGGTTGTTCGTCAGTTATAAAAAAAAACATCCTGCACAAGCCGAAGAGGGAAAAAGGTGTGGCATGGCATGTGCTTTTCACCGGGCTAGGTCGATCGAACATCAGAGCTAGCTGCCACTAGGCACAACATCCTGCACAAGCCTATGGCATCACAACACCATCACGATTGCCTCCCGCGCCATAAGAGCTTCTACACAATCTTCTGACATTTGTTATTATCATCAAACACGGAATTCACCATCAACACAAAAGGTTTGCTGGCCTTCATATGAACAATAAGATCTGCAGGACATTGGAACTCCAAATATATATTGGGGGGGAAAGCTGGAAGTAAGTTATTTGAATAATTGGCAGGTTCCAAACGGTCTTCTACTGGAAGCCCTCTTCTTGGAAGTCCGTTTCAAGAAAGTAGGTAGGCTCGGGCAGCTTCTCGAGACTCGAATGGACTAACGGGGCATTAGATTAGTTATATGGGACGCGTTAAGGAGATAACTGGGCGTTAAGTGAGTTACAGATTCCGGCTTGTCTGCAGGCCACTTTTGATATGCAAAGGACAGTTCATGTAATAGTTGTCGTCAAAAAGTGTTTTAGATGGTCCAGATTTGCTGAAAGTATCTTGTACTTTTTGCAATATGAACCAATAATTAATTGTCAAGATGAACAGCCGAGATTGAATTGCATCGGCTTCTCTGCTATCCAAGAAGCTGGATTCTGAGTCATATGGGATACAGTTCTACAATAAGGAAATTGCACATGAGGTTATTTTGAAATCGTCCTATTAATTCCATGGACTACATACTATTTTAAACTAGTCCTATTCTGCAAGACGTAAAGTTCAGCAATCAAACATGCCCTTTTAACTAACAATTTCTTAGAAAACACCAAAGCTTTGTGGTGTCATTTGCCATGTCAAGGGTTCGAACCATGATACCCACACTGACACTGATAAGTGTCAAAATATACATATTTTGGCTCTTCAATCTATATTTATTAGTCCTTTATTTTTGTTAACTGATTTTTATTATGTGTTTTTATGTTTATAGGTTGCTAGAGCCCGTTGTCCAAGACTTTGGCTAAAAAGAAGAATTTATAGAAGTCCTAAATCAAAATGCAAAGTCCTTTAAAGTTAAGAATTTTTTTTTAATTTTATCCCCTAAACTATCTAACTTTTCTCTACTTAGTCCCTATATAAACTATCAATTTGGTGATTTCATCCCCTCAACTATCTCTCCATTACCCACGTGATCCAATCGATAACGGTTTTAACTTTTTGGACGGACAAGAGGCTCATGTGCCTATCACATGCAATCCAGCCCAGAAGCCAAGGGCAAAATAGACATTTTAGGTTTTACCCCTCATAAACAGGAAAAACCCCTAAATTCACTCACCTCTCTCTCTCTCCACAGACGTACAAAATTCTGAGTTCTCTCTGTCTCTCCTCTCTTCTCTCTGTCTCTCCTCTCTTCCTCCGATCAAATGCCATACATTTAACATTCATCTTTTCTCGCTTCAATTCCATCCTTTCTTGGTCCATCCTTGCTCTGTTCATTCATTGGGAAGGCAAGGAACGATGGATGAGTTGAGGCAAGGGGATAAGGACTCCATCCCCAACTGTAAGTACAAAAAACTTGTTTTTATTTCCGATTGTGTTGGGTATTAAACTTGTTTGTGATTGCATGTTCCGAAATCAGTGTGGGGTATTGGCCAAGCAAAAAAAAGCGGTGTAGGATTTTGTTTGGGGTTTGTTCCAAAATCATTGTAGAGGGTTTTGGCCGAGTAAATAAAAAATCAGTGTGGGGTTTTGTGTGGGTTTTGTCTGTAATTTTTTTCAAAATCAATATGGGGTTTTGGCTGAGAAAAAAAAATCAGTGTGGGGTTTTTTGTGGGTTTTGTCTGGGGTTTTGTTTATGATTCTCATGCATAAAAAAAATCAGTTCAAAAGCAGTTGTTCGGGGTTTGTTTATACGACACAAGTGATCCCTTTTGTATTAAATTTTTTTTTTTTTGAAAAAGTGGGTGGAATGTGGTCCCTCTCTTTAGTTGTATAAGTGTATAATTGTAAACATATCCTAATTATTTTACTTGCTTGTTTTGTCTTTTATTGTCATGTAGATGTGCACCCTGATTTCTTCTCAATTAAAGTCCACAATGGGGGTGTTTTTTTTACTGAAAGAGGTAGGAAGTCCTATTTTGGTGAAAAAGTTAGCTACAGTGACTATGAGAATAGGAAAATTTTCTCATTACTTGAGCTGGGTGAAATCAGTAAAAAGTTGGGGTTGAGTGATGCACTTGAATACTACTACAAGGCTACAGATGGAGGTTTCAAAATTATTCAAAATGATGATCAACTTATCGATATGGTAAACCATATTAAGGATAATGTTGTTGATATTTTTCTTGTCATCCCAAATAGTCTAATACCATTCTTGCTGATTTGCTTGATGTGGATGTTGGTAATTGGGAATGGGAGAGTGGGACCTTTCCAGAGACTGGGGTTACCATTGATGATGTAGATATGATAGAGGGGTTAGGTGGAAGTTTAGCTGATGATGACTCAGATTCTGATGCAAACTATGATTATTTTCATGATAGCGATTATGATTTAAGTGATGAAAATGATGGGATTTATGAGGAGAATGTTGATGCCAATAGTGAATGGGTTGGAATTAGGAATGCCAGCGCTGTATCCCTAGCTGCGCCAAGGAAAAGAATAGTAGAAGCATCAGATTTCTTCATGCAGGCTCCAATTGATGAAGGAGATGATAGTTTGTGTGAATTAGATGATCCAGAATATGAAGATTCTGAAGATGGGTTCTTAAGTGGATCAGATGGTGAAGGTGATCCAAAAGTGAAAAAACCAACTGTGTTTAGGCCAATAAAAGGGACAGAGGAGCCCGTTTTTTGTGAGGGTATGATATTCAAGCATAGGGCCCAATTTGCTGGGGCTATTAGGCACCATTCAATTTTGTAAGGGAGAGAGATAAGATTCACCAAAAACGAAACCACGAGGGTGAGGGCTAAATGTAAGGTTGTTATTGATCCAGAAGATGGGACAAAGAAGTTTGAGTGTCCGTGGACAATCTTTGCGTCTGATATAGGGAAAGACAAAACACTACAGGTAAAAACTTACATCCCACACCATACCTGTGGTAGGATTTGGTGGAACAAACTGATGAATAGCTCTTGGGTGGCAATGATGTACTTTGATGATATAAGGATCACTCCTACCTTAAAGGTATCAGAACTAGTGGAAAAGGTTAAATCAAATTTCAAATGCAATGTTTCAGTTAACCAATGCTATAGGGCAAGGCAGAAGGTCTCGAAAAAACTTGAGGGCAACATTGCAGAACATTATGAAATGTTATTGGATTATTGCCGTGAGATCGACAGAACCAATCCTGGTACAAGTGTTTACATCCATTTGAAACATGACCTTGGTGGAATGCCTACCAATGTGTTCCAAAGATTTTATATTTGTTGGGTAGCTTTGAAGAAAGGGTTTAAAGATGCTTGCAGACCAATTCTTGGAGTGGATGGGTGTCACTTGAAGGCATATTATCCTGGTTAATTGCTAACAGCAGTGGGCATTGATGCAAATGATCAAACTTTTCCTGTGGCATAAGCTGTTGTGGAGATAGAGAACACTGAGACTTGGACATGGTTTCTGAACCATTTGATTCATGACCTACAAATAGAGAATGAACCTACTTGGACAATAATTTCAGATAAGCAAAAGGTAAATGCAATTTATGTTTGTGTTTACTTTAATGTTTTTAACTTGTCACCAATTTTGTAACTCAATTTATGTTGTCCTAGGGATTGGAACATGCAATTAAGGAGTTGCTACCATAAATTGAGCATAGGCATTGTGTAAGACACTTACACAACAACTTCAAGAATGCTGGATATGGGGGTCACGTATTGCATGATAAGCTATGGAATTTAGCTAGGGCAAGTTATGTGGGTAAGTTCAAATTTTTTATGGGAGAACTAGAGAAAAAAGACCCAGGGGCATTTAAATGGTTGTTTGACCCAGATAGAAACCATTGTCATTGGTCTAGGTCACACTTTATTGTCATGCCCAAGTGTGATATTTTACTCAACAATCTATGTGAAACATTCAATAAGGCCATCTTGCCTGCTAGGGATAAACCAATACTCACTATGTTGGAAAAATTGAGGACATATTTCATGAAAAGGTTGGTTGACAAAAGGGCATTTCCTACAAAATGGGTTGATGAGTTGGGTCCTAAGACTCATGATAAGATTGAAAAGATTAAGTCGAGGTATGGTGACTATATAGTAATACTATGTGGTGAGGGAGAGTTTGAAGCAAGACATATCCATACTGGTCATCAGTATGCTATTAATGTACAAACACACACTTGTTCTTGTAGAAGATGAGACCTCACTGGAATTCCATGTGAGCATGATGCAAGAGTCATAGTTGAATCAGGTGGACAACCAGAGGAGTATGTTAGTAAATGGTACTCAAAGCATAGCTTCTTGACTGCATATGGAAACATAATGCACCCCATGAAGTCAGGCAAGGATCCAATCAAACCTCCAGACTTCAAAAGGCAAGCTGGAAGGCCCCGTAAAGCAAGAAGAAGGGAAGCAGATGAAGGTGCAAAAAAGCCCTTCAAGCTCCGTAAAATAGGGGTAAAAATGACTTGCAGAAGATGTGGGATACAAGGCCATAACACAAGGACATGCAAAGCTCCTGTTGATGCCCTTTCAGCAAGCTCTAGAGGAAGAGGAAGAAACCCCGCTCCAACTTGCAAGCTCTAGAGGAAGAGGAAGAAACCCCACTCCAACTTGAATGTCCTGTTATGCTTGAGTTCTTTATTTTTGGGATCCAATTTGTTGCATTTGGGGATCCATAATGTAGTAACAGTTATGCCTTTGTCTTTATGTTGGGAACTATTGAGACTTATTTAGCTATGCTGGTCTATTTTTATGTTTTAGTTTCAATTATGAACACTTTTGTCTCTGGAACACTTTTGTAATGAACTTGGAATATGTAATGGAAATATGGAATATGGTTCAATTCTGGAACAATGTAATAACTTTGGTTCTACTTTGTTGTAATTAAATATGGTTCAGTTTTACTACTTTGCTTATGAAATATGGTTCAGTTCTACTGCTCTGCGAATTCAGTTCTTTTGTGGTCTATTTTTCAATTGTATGTATGATCTGTTAGGTTCAAATTAAATGCAATGTTTCTATTCTATTTTCAAGTTCAAAGGCAATGTTTTAGCAAACCTGCATTTCAGTTGTATTTTTTTTTTTGGTTTATGGTTGAATAATAGCAATTTATGGACACTTGTTGCATTCTCGGTTCATATTATGAAGCACAAAAAATGGTTGACTACCATAATTGGGTAGTTGCAGAGGAAGAAGAAGCCACAGAAGGGGGGGGGGGGGGGGGTGGGGATATCTGGGTTGTTTCAATCTGTTTTTTTACGGCTGGTTTTGCATATAATGGGTCAGAGGAAGAAGCAATGGAAGAAAGATAGGGAGAAAAAGGTTGCTTTGCTTTGGGTTTTTTTTTTTCACATTTGGAGGGAAACAGTTGGCGCCAAATGGAGTGTAAAACCTGAAATGTCTATTTTGCCCCTGGCTTTTGGGCTGGATTGCATGTGATAGGCACATGACCCTCTTTCCTGTCCAAAAAGTTAGGACCATTATCGATTGGATCACGTGAGTAACGGAGAGATAGTTGAGGGAACGAAATCGCCAAATTGATAGTTTAGGGACGAAGTAGAGAAAAGTTAGATAGTTTAGGGGATAAAAGAAAAAAAAACTCTAAAGTTAACTGGCTAATGTCTTATAATGTGAAGTTCAAGGGCCTTTTGTGTTATTAGGGGATTAAAACCGTACTCCTATGTAAGTCAGTAGAAGTACTAACTTCTAAGGAAAGAAAAAGGGCACGGCTATTCGCAGCCACGTATTTTCTCCCACAGCCCGTTAAAAATTTTCAATTAGACTCGACAGCTAGTTACCGAAATTAAGATACATTTTCAACATCAACTTACCGAAATATGATATTTTTTTCAACAACTATTTACCGAAAATGCATGTTTGGCAGTTGTCTACCGAAAGTTGAATATATTTTCGACATGTAGTTACCGAAATATAATCTTATTTTCAACAGCTATTTACCGAAATGTTATTTATGATTTTCAACAACCACTTACCGAAATAGAGTGGGCTATGAGAGAAAATACGTGGCTGCAAATAGCCTAGCCCAAGAAAAAAAGGGGCGGCTGACGTGGAACAGTTTTGGGCCAGAAGAATATGAAGAACGGGCTGCCATCAGTAACAATTCATTTGTTCTGGGGGAAATTCCTGGCCGGTCCCAAATTTTACATAGGGTTCCATGCAAACCCTTTTTTAAAGTTCTATCCCATCTAGACCCTTTTTAAAGATGCTTTTACTATTTCGCCCTTATCACTTTTCATACCTCAAGAATTCACACATTCGAGAATTCACACCCCCAGAATTCACACCCCCAAGAATTCACACCTCCGAGAATTCACACCCCCAGAATTCACACCTCCGAGAATTCACACCCCCAATAATTCACACCTCCCAGAATTCACCCCCCCCCCCCCCCCCCCCCCCCCCCCCCCGAGAATTCACACCTCTTAGAATTCACACCCCAATAATTCACACCTCCGAGAATTCACACACCTTCGAGAATTCACACCTCTCAGAATTCACATCCCCAATAATTCACACCTCCAAGAATTCACACCCCTTTGTATTATTCATGCCCCCAAAATTCTGGGTAAACACCAGATGCTTAGAAGAAAAAAAAAAACAAACACCAAAAACCTTAAATTTCAGCCACCAAAACAAACACTAGAATTCACGCCTCAGGTGCACTGTCAGACTCTAAAATTCACACCCTCAAATTGCGTATTTTGCACTGTCAGACTCTAGAATTCACACCCCAAATTATACAATTCACACCTTGAACAAACCTCACACTCAAAAAGCCTATTTTCTTACCGCTAGCGAGAACAAGCATGTACCGTAAACCACGTAAAGCTACAACTGTACGTGAGGGTTTTATTCCAATCAATAGAAACAAAGTAAAACTTCAATTACAGATCTCATAGGCCATGGCGATCCTCAATCTCCACCGACTCGACCACCGGTGTAGGCGCCGCCACATCACGCCTATATTTGTCGACGGAAAATACGGACCGTCATTTTTAACAGCGCCAAAATCCCGTGAACGTGCGGAAATGGTGCCGACAGTCCATGAACCACGACCTTGGGGTTATACGCCAGATCAAAGCTCTTTTTCTGATCTTCACGTTGTTGATACTGATCGTCGACTTGACGTTCGTCACCCCCAGCTACTTCCCCGGCTCTAGTGTCGCCAACGCCATCGCTACTGCTAAGCTTTCCAAGTTCGCCGCCATCAGCAGCTTGTCAGGCACCACGTGGGATCGGAAGCCAGTGATGTAAGCGTAAAGATGTTTTAGGGGGGGAAGGACGCAGAAAGGTGGAGAGATGAGGCGGATCTGGTGCTTGCCTTTAGGGTGGAATGTATTTGGTCGGCGTATGAGCTAAGAGATGAAGTGAGGGTATTCTCGGTTGTTTACTTAAAACAGGGCTTGTGTGGGATGGATTTGACGTGGGGTGGGCTTGGATGGGCAAACATTGACAAAAATGGGCCGGCCAGTAAGAGCCCCTTTGTTCTGACTATTATTAAGTTTTCTTCCGAGTTCGTTCTTCTTTTCTCCCTTTCAAGTTTTCAAATTTTGTTCAATTACTCGCACTTCGGTAATTAGTTTTAATTTTTGTTCTTAATAAAAGTTGTTCATTTGTTTTTATTTGGTTTGGATCTCTTGTTTATTTTCTGTATCGAGCAATAGAAATATGTTTTAAACTAGGGTTTCTTTTGTTTCTTACTTGATAATGAGTGAATAGTTGTATAAGTAGGGTCGCGGGGTGATTGGGACACCATGGCCAAGTCGAAAACTTTCTGTTCCTGTTTTTCAAATAATAAAGAAAAGGCAATTTTAGGTTATTAAAAAACATTCGTTAGACGAATCCAGATATTGTCGGAGCCCATGTGAACGGGAAAATATGGGTCCAAAACTCATTCTCCGCTGCGCATGGATAAACGGCGACCATAAAGGTATGCATCTTTCAAGGTAGCTTTTTCTCTCTAAAATCAAGTGTTTTTAAGAACACCGAATAGAGTAGATAAATCTGGAACTGGTTGCGAGTGTTATGAACCTTACGACCGTACCTTTCTTTTAATTATTTGAAAAGTACAATCAATTTCTAGGTTTTAGTTAATCCCAATCAATCGACAAGGGGTGGCTACCTAAGAGCCAGTTTAAATACGTAACAACCTGAGTTTTTAATCAGCACACATCACCGCTTTTGTGGATTCGACTCCAGTCTTACCGGATATTGGGTTACGTCGGTTTCCGCCCTACGCTTGAGGCAACTCATTAATTTAAGACTAGGAAATCGTCAAGCAGACACCCAAAAAAATTTCTTAGAAAACGCACATTTTTAAATCCTCATTTCGTTTCCAAGGCAATTACTTTCTGTAAAAGAGTTCAATCATTTGCCTCTAATGTTGATTGCCTCTATGTAAACATTAGATGTTCTCAACCCAGAGAGAGAGAGAGAGAGAGATTGCTTGGTAGATTTAAAGTTACTACTAGTGTTTTATTTGTGATGGTCAAGCTCCATTTGGGAAGTGGTGTATGTGTGCTTCATCTTCCTGAGAATGTTCACTGGATTCAAGGAATGTGAGCGAGTTCTGCCTGAGGCTGCAGCCCATAATCCAGCCCATTTTGTTACCATTTCCAAAAAAAAAATTTTTAAACACTGCTCAAAAAAGGTTTTTGGAAGGAAAAAGGGGGTCCACCATTATGTCATTATCAAATCGTAACACGAGGGCGTAGTGGCGGAGCCAAGATTTAAAGTCGGAAGTGACATTATTCAATAGGAGTCTACTTTTATTGTTGCATGTTGTTCGTAAAACTGTGAAGACTAATATTTCATGCATATGCATGTAATTAAATTTTTGTCATGAGCTCTTCCTTTGTTAAAAAGAACAATAGTTTGGTCAAACTCTCATGTGGTTTTCAAAGCCATTGATAGTATCATTATGATCCAAATCGTTCATTTAAAACGATGTCGTTACATTGGTTGCATAAAATATGAATTTACCTTAATAGCGTTAGGTATTAACTGAATTACCTTAGTGTGAAATAAATTCAAATTTTAGGGGGGGGGGGGGGGGGGGGGGGGGGGGTGGGGCGGTTGGGGGGTGTTGGGCACTACCCCACTAGATAGCCCCACCTGTGTCTGGGTGGAAAATGGTTTTGAGAACTGCCAAACATAATTTGATAGTATTTTCTAAGAAGTGTCTTATTGTACTCACCACCGGATTGCATATGCAAAAAAGTGTTTGAACCTCTGTTTTATGCAATTTCAGCAAGAAGATTGTACAAAAATATCTCCCGACGGAGAGTTTTTTGGTACAGAAGATTTGACCTCCTTGTGCTAAAGAAAATGGAGACTCTGGATATAGATGGCACAAAAAAAAAAAAAAAAAAACCTGTTCACCAAACAAATTTTTTGATGTCATTGAAAACAGAGAACGAATAACAGCAAATAGAAGCTATACAAAACTAAAAACATCTCTTAGAATCTCATCTCATTCTGCCACCAACTTGAAAAATGAGGTCCAAATGCTAAAAATTTCAAGATCTTATACTAAGTGGGCAAATATGTTTTCCTCCCAAATCTCGATGTTTTGACATGTTATCAGAAGTTATTTTAGCGGTCAAGCATATATTGGTGCAACGAAAAATCTCTTTTGGACAAAATGAGTGGTTTTGATCATATTTGTGGAATCCAAAACGGGTCAAAATTCCATTTCTATGGGCTGTCTGTTTTAAAAAATCTGTTTTGGTATTCTTTCTGATTACGTCGGTACATTTATTAAATCCAATTTTTTTTGTTGGAGTTGTACTAAAATAAATTTATACTTTGAGAAATTCTGTAGGGTAATCAAACCATTTCCACACTATACACCGAGGGTTAGTTCAGTGTTGAAAACTCAGAATCTAGTTGGACAAGTCCAAAGTCTCCATAGCCCATTATTGGTACCACTCATACTCTTAATACCACTCACAAATTGTGGAACTTTAGCTTTGACCCCGACACAGATGCGATGAGGGCTCCTACAGATAAGAACCTTAGAGGAATGAGGCCTACGGTCTACATAGAAATTTATCTCAGTGTCGAATTGGGGGATGGTGTTGTGCAATGATGTGCTCAGCATCGTACTGTGCACTTCCGAACCGTCGGCTCGGATCTTATCTTGGCAATGAACGGTTCTCGATCATTGATTGCCGAGATGAGATCCGAGCCTTCGCATGCACGATTCGACGACTCGTAGGTGCACAACATGATGCTATGTAGCGCCAACCCGAAGTTCCTCAGTGTCTAGGACAAGCTGAATGAATTAACAACACAATATACAAAACCCAAAGAATTTTTTTTTTTCTTTTATCCCCTAAACTATCTAACTTTTCTCTACTTCGTCCCTAAACTATCAATTTGGCGATTTCATCCCCTCAACTATCTCCGTTACCCAAGTGATCCAATCGATAACGGTTTTAACTTTTTGGACGAAAAAAGACTCATGTGCCTATCACATGCAATCCAGCCCAAAAGCCAGGGGCAAAATAGACATTTCAGGTTATACACTCCACTGGCGCCAACTATTTCCCTCCAAATGTGAAAAAAAAAAACAGAGCAAAACAACCGCTCTCTCCCTCTCTCTCTTCCATTGCTTCTTCCTCTGACCCATTATATGCAAAACCTGTCGTAAAAAAACAGAGTGAAACAAACCAGATATCTCTCTCTCCCTCCCCTCTCTCTTTCTCTCTCTCTCTCTCTCTCTCTCTCTCTCCTCTCTCTCTCTCTCTCTCTCTCTTCCGTGGCTTCTTCTTCCTCTGCAACTATCCACTATATTTTATGGAGAAAAACTTATTCACGGATGAGCCGTGAATAAATTTTACGGCACTCGTTCTCGTCCGTCTTAAAGTATTATCGACGATCCGAACAGGGCCAGCCCAAGGGCAAAGCCCAAGAGGCCACCCCCTTAGGTAGTCAACCATTTTTTGTGCTTCATAACATGAACCGAGTATGCAACAAGTGTCCATATTCAACCATAAACCAAAAAAAAAAAAATACAACTGAAATGCAGGTTTGCTAAAACATTGCCTTTGAACCTGAAAACAAAACAGAAACATTGCATTTGAACCTAACAGATCATACATACAATTGAAAAACAGACCACAAAAGAATTGAACTCGCAGAGCAGTAGAACTGAACCATATTTCGTAAGTAAAGTAGTAAAATTGAACCATATTTAATTATAACAAAGTAGAACCAAAGTTATTACAATGTTCCAGAACTGAACCATATTCCAAGTTCATTACAAAAGTGTTATAGGGACAAAAGTGTTCATAACTGAAACTAAAACATAAAAACAAACCAGCATAGCTAAATAAGTCTGAGCAGTTCCCAACATAAAGACAAAGGCATAACTGTTACTACATTATGGATCCCCAAATGCAACAAATTGGATCCCAAAAATAAAGAACTCAAGCATAACAGGACATTCAAGTTGGAGTGGGGTTTCTTCCTCTTCCTCTAGAGCTTGCAAGTTGGAGCGGGGTTTCTTCCTCTTCCTCTAGAGCTTGCTGAAAGGGCATCAACAGGAGCTTTGCATGTCCTTGTGTTATGGCCTTGTATCCCACATCTTCTGCAAGTCATTTTTACCCCTATTTTACAGAGCTTGAAGGGCTTTTTTGCACGTTCATCTGATTCCCTTCTTCTTGCTTTACGGGGCCTTCCAGCTTGCCTTTTGAAGTCTGGAGGTTTGATTGGATCCTTGTCTGGCTTCTCCCACATATCAGGACCATTCATGAGGTGCATTATGTTTCCATATGCAGTCAAGAAGCTATGCGTTGAGTACCACTTACTAACGTACTCCTCGATCTAGTTGTCCACCTGATTCAACTATGACTCTTGCAGCATGCTCACATGGAATTCCAGTGAGGTCCCATCTTCTACTCTTTCTTCAAAGCTACCCAACAAATATAAAATCTTTGTAACACATTGGTAGGCATTTCATCAAGGTCATGTTTCAAATGGATGTAAACACTAGTACCAAAGGAGTATGTTACCCTCAAGTTTTTTCAAGACCTTCTGCCTTGCCCCTATAGCATTGGTTAACTGAAGCATTGCATTTGAAATTTGATTTAACCTTTTCCACTAGTTCTGATACCTTTAAGGTAGGAGTGATATCATCAAAGTACATCATTGCCACCCAAGAGCTATTCATCAGCTTGTTCCGCCAAATTCTACCACAGGTATGGTGTGGGATGTAAGTTTTTACCTGCAGTGTTCTATCTTTCCCTATGTCAGACGCAAAGATTGTCCACGGACACTCAAACTTCTTTGTCCCATCTTCTGGATTAACAACAACCTTACATTTAGCCCTCACTCTTGTGGTTTCATTTTTGGTGAATCTTATCTCTCTCCTTTGCAGAATTGAATGGTGCCTAATAGCCCCAGCAAACTGGGCCCTATGCTTGAATATCATACCCTCACAAAAAACGGGCTCCTCTCTCCCTTTTATTGGCCTAAACACTGTTGGTTGTTTCACTTTTGGATCACCTTCACTATCTGATCCACTTAAGAACCCATCTTCAGAATCTTCATATTCCGCATCATCTGATTCACCCAAACTATCATCTCCTTCATCAATTGGAGCATGCATGAAGAAGTCTGATGCTTGTACTATTCTTTTCCTTGGCGCAGCTGGGGATATAACCCTGGCATTCCTACTTCCAACCCATTCACTATTGGCATCAACATTCTCCTCACAAATCCTATCATCTTCATCACTTAAATCATAATCGCTATCATGAAAATAATCATAGTTTGCATCAGGATCTGAGTCATCATTAGCTAAACTTCCACCTAACCCCTCTATCATATCTACATCATCAATGGTAACCCCACTCTTTGGAAAGGTCCCACTCTCCCATTCCCAATTACCAACATCCACATCAAGCAAATCATCAAGAATGGTATTAGGGATGACGACAAAAATATCAACAACATTATCCTTAATTTGGTTTACCATATTGATAAGTTGATCATCATTTTGAATAATTTTGAAACCTCCATCTGTAGCCTTGTAGTAGCATTCAAGTGCATCACTCAGCCCCAACTTTTTACCGATTTCATCCAACTCAATTAATGAGAAAATTTTCCTATTCTCATAGTCACTGTAGCTAACTTTTCCACCAAAATAGGACTTCCTACCTCTTTCAGTAAAAAAATCACCCCCATGGTGGACTTTAATTGAGAAGAAATTAGGGTGCACATCTACATGACAATAACAGACAAAACAAACAAGTAAAATAATTAGGATATGCTTATAATTATACACTTATACAACTAAAGAGAGGACCGGACTACATTCCACCCACTTTTCCGGAAAAGAAAAATTTAATACAAAAGGGACCACTTGTGTCGTATAAACAAACCCTGGACAACTGCTTTTGAACTAATTTTTTTTTATGCATGAGAATCATAAACAAAACCCCAGACAAAACCCATATAAAACCCCACACTGAATTTTTTTTTTCTCGGCCAAAACCCCATACTGATTTCGAAAAAAATTACAAACAAAACCCACGCAAAACCCCACACTGATTTTTTATTTACTCGGCCAAAACCTTTACAATGATTTCGGAACAAACCCCAGACAAAATCCTACATTGATTTTTTTTTTGCTTGGCCAATACCCCCCACTGATTTCGGAACATGCAGTCACAAACAAGTTTAATACCCAACACAATCGGAAATAAAAACAAGTTTTTTGTACTTACAGTTGGGGATGGAGTCCTTATCCCCTTGCCTCAACTCATCCATCATTCCTTGCCTTCCCAATGAATGAACCGAGCAAGGATGGACCGAGAAAGGATGGAATTTAAGCGAGCAAAGATGAATGTTAAATGTATGGCATTTGATCGAAGGAAAAGAGGAGAGACAGAGAGAATAGAGGAGAGACAGAGAGAACTCAGGATTTTATACGTCTGTGGAGAGAGAGAGAGGTGAGTGAAATTAGGGGTTTTTTCTTTCTATGAGGGGTAAAACCTGAAATGTCTATTTTGCCCCTGACTTCTGGGCTAGATTGAATGTGATAGGCACGTGAGCCTCTTTTCCGTCCAAAAGTTAGAACCGTTATCGATTGGATCACGTGGATAACGGAGAGATAATTGAGGAGATGAAATCGCCAAATTGATAGTTTAGGGATGAAGTAGAGAAAAGTTAGATAGTTTAGAGGATAAAAGAAAAAAAAAAAACTCAAACCGAAATTAAGCAATGCAGTTGGGCCAGCCCACTACAAGTTGGGCCAAGCTGGGCTGTTACTAAACGAAAGGAATTATGAAAAATGACGGCTCACGTTAAGGACATACTGAGAATACTTAGTAATGCTAAAAATATCATTGATGAGTATTAATTATCAAAACACGTCTTTGGCTGTCATTTTTCCAAGGAATTAGGCAATGCAAATAGTAACAACTAGAGATTTCTCAAACGTACCAGAAGGTTCGTGGACCAAAATCATCTGCTTGCTGCTGCGATAAGTCCCGAAAGTACTCGAATTATCTTCTGCTTCCTATTAATAACCAACAAGTCCCAGATTCCCACATCGAACACTGAAAAACTTTCTTGGCATGCAAACAGAGCTCTAGATCCTCTCCTTCGAAATTCCACATCAAAATCATCATCGTGTCTGGAAAACCAGACAATGTCGCTGATCCCAAGCTTCTTCGGAAACCGACGAGGAAACAGCAACTTCTCCGATCCATTTGCTCTCGACGTGTGGGACCCCTTCCGAGACATTCCGTTCCCCGAGCTCTCCCGCGGGAACTCGGCGCTCGTGACCACTCGCGTGGACTGGAAGGAGACTCCGGAGGCGCACGTGTTCAAGGCGGACCTGCCGGGGCTGAAGAAGGAGGAGGTGAAGGTGGAAGTCGAGGACGACAGGGTTCTGCAGATCAGCGGGAAGAGGAACGTCGAGAAGGAGGAGAAGAACGACAAGTGGCACCGCGTGGAGCGGAGCAGCGGGGAGTTCCTGCGCCGGTTTAGGCTGCCGGAAAACGCGAAAATGGATCAGGTCAAGGCGGCGATGGAGAACGGCGTTTTGACTGTTACTGTTCCTAAAGAGAAGGTGAAGAAGCCTGATGTCAAGGCCATTGAGATTTCTGGTTGACATTTACTGAATTAGCCTCTGTAACTTCTACTATAATGTTTTGTTTGTCTATGCTAATAAGTAATAATGTGCGTGTTTTCGTATATATTGGTGGGTTTATGTTAGATTCTGTAAAGTGTGTAGCCTGATAATAGGGATTTTGTGAGAAGGTAGGATCCGATATCTTTCGTCCCAAAAATCCATATGCTTTAGTGACGAGAGGTTTTTCGGCCTCCACACAGTAGTACATGAATTTTTGGCATAGAAGATTTTGTCTCGTAATGCATGATGCTGTCTGCTGAGAATGCTAGTGTAAAATGATAATGAAACCATAAGGATGACTTAACTTTGGTTGTATTGCGATTGCCTATTTGGTGTCTTTGTTTATGCTAATTTCAAGATCTTAGTGAGTGGGCAAATATTATGTTTTCCTCTCAAATCTCGATGTTTTGACATGTTGTATCATCAAAAATGACGGCCAAATGTTCCTGTATTACGTCGGTACCTTTATTAAATCCATTTTGTTTTTGTTGCGAATTGAAGTACAGTACTAAAATAAATTTGTGCTTTGAAAAATTCTACAGGGTAGTCAAACCATTTTCACACTGCACACCGAGGATTGGTTCAGTGTTGAAAACTCATAATTTGATCGGACAAGACCCAGAGTCTCCATAGGCCATTATTGGAGTAAACAGACTCTTAACACCAGTCATACATGGTGGTACTTTAGCTTTGATTTCGATACAGGTGTGATGAGATCTCGTACAGATAGCAGTGATGTGTGACAGAGCAATATTGCTTGGCGAAGGTGATAGAGTACCATACATGCACTTCCACCTTAAGTACCCAAAATAAAAATTGCCACATAGCACCGGAACTTACAGCTCACTATATTCCTTAACTTAATTTTGTTTCCCATGTGCAACGTAGATACATAGACCCCTCAAATTTTTAACATAATCCACCAGCTGTAAGTGCCAGTGCGTCCTTAATTTGGATTAATTTAAAAAGAGTGCAGAGCTATCATGCAGTTCATTTGTTTGTCTAACTACACCTTCTTTTCCTTGTTGCTTGGTTTCATTCACATGTTTATCCCCTTCCTCTCTTAGACAATCATTAGAGGTAGTTTGATCAATTCTGCAGTAAAATCTCAATCAAAAGACAAAAGAGAACTATTATGATCAGTTGGATTCAAAACCATATTACTGAGATATCTTCTTAAAACCAAGTAATAGGGCTACCCCACGCACGAGACTCCACTGCTGCAGTGTCTGGAGAAGTATTGAACGTATGCAGCCTTACCCCGCAAGTGAAGAGGCTACTTCCGCGACTTGAAGTCCCTTTCATTAAATTTCTTTCCATGTTAAGCTGATATACAGAGGATCCCAAGAATGTAAAGAGAGCGAACATTTTGATCATCTGATTCTAAACTCAAGGAAGGAAGCCTTGAGTTTTGTGCTTCAAGAAAAGTGGATTGACATTTGACACATGTTAATATTCTACTATGGTCTTCAAATTAGATTTGCTGGACGTTTAATTAAACTATTCTTAGGGACTGTTTTCTTCAAAATGGAATCAAAATTAGACCAATCATTATATTCTTGACTGGTTTTCCAATCTAAGCACTGTCAAAACATATATGCAAGAGGACAATAGGACTACTGTCTTCTAGCAAAGTACAACTAAATTCCTTCCTCTTAGACAAATATTTGCCTCTCTTTTTTTTCTTTTTTTTTTTTTGCATCCCTAACATGCACATCAAATCATTGCACATGCCTGAAGCTTGAACATTCCAAGCATCATTTGCTAATCACACCAAACAAAACTTGGAGAGAGAGAGAGAGAGAGAGAGAGAGAGAGATGTAAGCCATGTGTCAAAAGAAGAGAGCATCTCTCTGCCAACTAACTAACTAAACTAAATTTGCATTGGACTCTCTTTCTCTCTTTGTACATTGAATTAGGTCCAAAAAAATGATGCTTAGCCATGTGTTAAGGGAATCCAAACAAAGGAAAATTGTCTCTTTTCTGCACAATGATTTGGTTGAAGGGCACTATAAGAAGCAGATCCTCCATGTGCTTCCCGGACTCTCACTTTCTATTGATCACCTTCCTCTACAGGCACATAAGTTTCCAAAAACTAAGTCTCCTCCTAGTGCATAAGCAAAATTTCACATACTTTAAAGAGTTATTGCAAATGTATTCCCAAGATGTGTTTGGGGGCCGGTGGAGGATTCGCTACAAGAAACTGACTGGCATTGATCATGAGAAGGCCGCAGCAAGGCCTAGAAGGCGTTGGGCGATGAAAATGAATGGAAGATTCAGAGGCATTAGGCTACCACGGTGTAGAAAGTTGAATTGGAGGGCATTTGCTATATTGATATCGCCAAAAAAGATTGGTGAGATTTACAGTGAGATTATCAACCGAATGAAGATGATGGATGACATATGCCCTGGGATTGTCTTTTCAGGACATTGGGGGCTTCCAGTTCTCTCGCATTCAATTATTAGGATGTAGAAAACATGGAAATTTACTGTCAGCGACATTGTTTCTGATAGCATGTAGTGTAACTCTTCGTACCTAATATTGGAGTGAAATGTGCTTGTTTTCCTTACCCAACATGAATAGAACATACATGTAGTGTTACTCGGCATTCGGATATTGGTTTTTTTAAAAGGAAGCGAAGGGGAAAGATAAGTAGTGGATGTGTTTCACTGTATGTTCTGAATCCAAACGCAGCCTTAGTGTGATATTCTCTGGAAGATTACTGATGGTGAAATAGTTAAGGAAAAGACAACTTTAATCTCATTTTTTAGAGGCTCTTGAAGCAATAAAAGCTGCTCCTTTTTTAAACAAAAATAAACCCATGCATCTTGAAACTTGAGATTGTTCAACCTTCTTTATATCCTACTAGACCTGATAATGGCCTGAATGAGAACAACAAGTCTAGGAACACAACTTCGGTCTCAACTTGTTCGAAGCCGTTGGATGTATGTGGATTCATGTGCATCCAATGATTCCGGACATGACTATGTCCAGGAGATGTGTTTTAAAGTTGTGTTAGTAATATTGCTCGAATGAGAAATCTTGGTTTGTTATATGATGTTTCCACCGTATATTAAGCCATGATGCTTCATACTTTTCAAGATTATTTTCTTCTGAAATGTTCTGTTCTCATTATCCAAAATGAACAGAAACCATATACAGCTTTAGTCTATGTTTGGATCTTGGATTTCTGGAGGAGAAAGGACAGGAAGGGCAAGATGGGTAAAATTTTGGGTGTATTTCAGAGTATAATTTTCCCTCCAAATGCAGCCTTAGTTTAGTTTCTCTTGAAACTCAAGAAAGCTCATCTACCTTCTTCACATCCTAATCCTGATAATGCCCCGAATCCCGACACCGAATACACTTTCATTAGGTCAGCGTTTAGATCATGAATTTCTATGAGGAATTGATGCAGTGAAAACATGAGAAAATAATGGATTGAAGAAACAAGCAAGTACAATTAATTGTCTTTCTTATTAAAGCATAAAGTGAAAAGATGTTAAATCTTGGAGCTCATGACAATTAAATGTAGTCATTTGTGAGCTTCCAAACAACCCTGCTACATACATAGAATCATTCACAGAAAATACCAAACTAAACAACACTTTAGCTTCCTATTAAAATGGCCAAGCATAGGCAGCAATTTTTGAAGGCTCAAGGTTGAGGAAGTCCAGCTGGGCGGCCTCTTGGAGCAACTCCATTGATGAACACAAGGTAAGAGTCTTTGAAACAGATCAGCCGGGGCATAAAAAGGCGCCCCAACTCGACCTTTGAACCGACCATCTTCTTGTTCCCTTTCTTGGCCACGCGGAGATTGTTTGAGACCAGCTTCCGGTTCTCATCACCCGTCATGATCTCCGTCTCTTCTTCTTCGATTGTCGCGAGCTTAGTCTTGAGTATTTCCTCTATGTCCTTCTTCGATTCGGTCCTCAAACTCTTCTTGCTTGTACAAGGCACCACCACCAACCACCACATTTTCCGGTGTCCCCTCCTCATTTCCGGCCCTATTGCAATTTGGAACCACAATGTTCAATTGTTCATGCACTTGTATGTATCTCTTTGTGACACATTTCTATAGATATATATTGAAGATTCTGATCTAGGTGGGTGTGGTTTGGTTTGAGCTAGTTGTAAAGGTGGGACAGAGAGGGAGGGGGGCAAGTGAGTAGAGGTAGGTTCTAAAAGCCATAGCTTTTTTTTGTCTCTCCTTTACAGCATGGTTCGATGATGATTGAGCTTTTGTTTAATGCATTCTTGCTTTATCCATCTACCCAATCCTGTATTATATTGGTTCAAAAAAAAAAAAAACTGTATTATATGAGTGATTATTCAATGCCCCTGGAGCACCACCACGGGATCTCTACCACCGCACTTTCACGTGGGTCCATACGCTTAGTTCTGAGCTCCATGTGAATGTGTGATGGTAGAAGCCTTTGGAGCATCACGTGATGGTGCTCCAAGAGCAAATAATATTTTTCCCTATTAATTCTATATGTTGTAGTTAAGTGTACTATTCTTTTGGAGTTGCAAGTTTTCTTCAGTAGTGATTCCCTTCCTAGTTGCAACTACGTAACTAACAAGTTACAAAAATATTGCTACTTTCTGGTGCCATTTTCACCAACAATTGTGATCAATCATAGTTGAGGCAATCGAAGCGATGTTTTTAGTTGGAGCTCTTATTTTGATAATCTAGAGTGTCTCTACAAACTTATGCTTACCTTAAACAATTCTTAGTAGATATATCTCACTGTCTATTGGCAGGGGGCGCCAATTACAGTTGGAATAAATTAACTCTACATAAACCGACCTTGCAGGAGTTTATCACACTTACGGTCGAGGTCTCAAACTTGAGGGCTAGGAAGCAACAAACATATGTGGAAGATTTTCATACGAGATTATGGATCATGGTGGTTGTATGTAGTATAGTTTTTCCCGTGGGGTATGGGGTTGGGGCGTGTGTTAAGATTCAAATGAAAGCCAAACTGAAAATGTATAAAAGAGTAAATGGAAGTATGTGAAAGTGTATCGAAAATCTGATTATCTAATATCTTGTGTGTCCACTATGTGGTTGTCAGACAGAATTTAAATTAAAAAAGAAAAGAAAAAGAAAGAGGTGAAATCGCAATAGCTTAATGAAAGAAGAATTTGCGGCAAAGCTCATACTCCTGTGGGAAGAAAAGACGATATCATGAACTGGGTTTACATTAATTTGAACACTCTTGGGCTTCAATTGGGCTTGCATATCCCTTTCCCCCCTTCTCCTTTTTCCTTCTATTGTAATGCTAAGATTTTAGGAAAATGACGGAACAGGACGTGTTTTAATAATTAATACTCGTCAAAGATATTTTTAAGTATTAACAAATGTTTTCAACATGTTTTTAATGGATATTAATTATCGAAACACATCTTTAACCGTCATTTTCCCTAAGATTTTTGACAAAATCCAAAGTGAAACTCACATAAAGCTCTTGTTCTCCTGCCATTATAATTTTGCTTTGATAATCATGTCCCAAGTGATACAAGGGCATTGTTAACAAAATGCAAATAATAGAAATTTTATTTAAAAAGAAAAAAAACATCTCAAATATTTATTTGTATCTTGGTTCATCCGATAAATATTAGTACTCGAGAAATGATACAGACACGGTATTTTAAAATCGCATTTTTAACTTTGTACATGTGTGGTAGGCTCCACAAAAATACTTGTGTGGGGACCACTACAGTTGTGTCTATGGAATGAAAAATGCATGCGGTGTCACTAGACTTTACCATATTACTCCTACTTGATTACAGATTGATTAGATATTTATCGATATGTAATTGACCTAATTTTTAGTAAGAGAGATAAAAATATTAATCGTAAAAAATAAATGTCTCGGATCCTCAAATGTGACTGTAATATTGGTCTTAATTTGCTTTACATAAGGGATTATCACATTTTTTAGAGAATAACAAGCAACTTATTATCCTAACGAATTTATAATAACCAGATTTCCGAACCAAATTGCGCATAACGAGATTATAAGAAAACATGTCTTCCGCATGCAGCTGTTACGACAAGATCACTCACGTTTATAATGACATCTTACAAAGATAATAAACAAGATATACTACTGGATTTCTTGAATTGATCATATTAGTTCATTGTCATACGACTTATTAATTTTGCCTATCAAAGCAGATTTTGAAGTCTCGAAGGATTAAAATTCTAGGGACCAAATAATTAAGCAAATAATACAGTAGCTAGAATTATTTGTTTCAGTGTTGCGAAATCGGATCATCTCCTAGGGCTACAAGAAACTAGCACCACTACATACTCCTTCCGTTCCAAATTTTTTGTCCGGTCCGCAAAACGGGATATTAAAAATAATACAATTTTTGCAAGAAAAAATCAAAAAAATTTCAATAACTTACTAGACAGCAATGAATATTTTTAATTTGTGAAAAAAGTTTGAATTTTTTCTTGAAAAAATTGCGTTATTTTTAACACCTTGTTTTGCGGACCGAATAAAGAATTTGAGACTGAGGGAGTATTTGTTTTTTGAGAAAAACTTATTTACGGAGTGTTCTGTAAATAAGTTTAATAAATGCAAATCCAGACCGTTCAAACTATTCAAAAGTGTTTTAGACGGTTCATACGGTACATGCTTTAAATAAACTTTTCCGGAGAAGAGTTTTCCTAAAAAAATTTGTTTAAAATCTAAACCGTATAGAACACTCTTGGACGGTCCCGATTTACTTCCGCTCTAAACAGCTTATTCATGGTGGGGCCGTGAATTAGCATATCTTTTTTTTCTCCTTAATATGTAGACGCGGTAATTAAAGGTCGCCCTAGCAATAGCTAGCAAGCCGACTATATATATCTAACGTTTCATGTATTGGTAGAGAAAAGCTCTAGCCACAGAGACTGGCCGGAAGGAAGAGAAATCGGTCAGCAAAAGGATGGAAAAGAACAGCACATCAAAAGCAGCAGAATCATGCTTTTCAAACGTTATCCTTCCGGAAGACATCGTCGTCGAAATACTCTCAAGACTATCCCTCGCCTCGCTCCAGCGATTCACCTGCGTTTCCAAGCAGTGGCGTTCTTTGATCTCTGACGTATCCGCCACAAAAGCAGGATCACCGGCCGTTCTCCTCGTATCCGGCTCGAGAGCGTGTTCCTTTTCGCCTCGCTCCATCGACCGACACAACCATGCTTACGTAGAAAGGGTTTCTGTTCCCTGGAACATGGATGAATTCATTTCCAGGTTTCGAATCTTGGGATCATGTAATGGGTTGTTGCTTATGCGTATCGACGTGGACTTGTTCTTGTGGAATCCACCGACTACATTCTTCAAGAGAGTGCTAGCATATGAACCATTGCGTTATGACTACAGAGTTCGTTCCGGGCTTTGCTATGACTCCACCAGTGATGAGTACAAGGCCGTCCTCGCGCTCGACCGTCAGAGTCCAGGTTGGGATGATGTTGTGGTTGGGAGTTTCAGAAGCAAAAGTTGGAAACGGATCGGGTTCCCGTACAAGGTATATACAGTGGGTTCGGGACCCGTGGTCAATGGTAATATTCACTGGTTTGCTTCTAAGAAGGATTCAGGTATCCGTTCACCCCACCAAATTATTTACTTTAATGCTCATGCATATGGATAAGTTCGAGGAGGTACCAATGCTAGAGCCTAGAGGAGAGGACGGGGATATCATTTGTGGATTAGGAGTTTTGGATGGATACCTTTGTATGTCTCGCTCGCACCGTCTAGGCGACAATGAAAGTAATATTGAAATATTGATAATGAAAGAATACTGTGTGAAAAATTGTTGGACTAATCTGTTCGTGGTTTCAGATGGTTTTACCTTTAGTCATTGTGATACGTTGGCGCCATTAGGCTATACAAAAAAAGGTAGGGTTCTAATGAAGGTTTACGTATGTGAGGACCGTGACTGGCATATAAGGGCATTCGATTTGACCGAAAATTCTTAAAGGAGAATTTCGATACCAAAGGAAAAGGATCACTATATAGATGTTATTGCATACGAGGAAAGTTTGATTACACCTAACCATGACGATTGGGAAGAGGAAGAGTTTGAAGAGGCATCGACATATGTGGAATATAGTCATCACACGCGGAAAGTAATGAGAAGGGCCGGGGCGGGTTACTGGTGGACCACGATTTACACATGATAGAATTTTGAAGAGAAACAATATCCACGGAGAGTCAAACTGGAAAGAATTCGAATCAGATTCGGAACAAGAATCAGAGTCGGAATCAAGAGAGTTAATAATTTGCTGGTTTGATGTTAAATCTCATTCTCTTATCTCTTTCTTCTTTAATCTTCACCGTAACTTGGATTGTTTTAGACTGCTAAAGTGGTTTTTGGAAAATATATAATTGGATACAAATGGAAAAGAAGACTTCGGGCGATTGATGAGGTGATGGGTATTTTAATGAAAATCGGTCACACGGGGGATCGAAAGGACATAAACCAAAAGCTATCTCCAGATGGGTAGCAGCTGCAATTTCATTATCTATATCGTCAGAGGGGATCAATAATAGGAATAGAATCTTTCTAAACGAGGCTCAAGCTGTTTGGGATGTCGACAAGGTACTAGGTATTGGTTATGAAGGTGATGGAATGGAGCAATTCAAGTTTCACTGTGTAGGCTGTTGATTTTAAAGGGCACACAACAGAGAGTAAGCATGTGGGTTTTCCTTTCCTTTCCTTTCCTATCATTTCCTCTCTCTTAATCTTTTTCTTTTTTGATATGCATCCTTCTTTTTCTTCTTTCTGATGTTATTATTCCTATTTGGTTAGAACTTTGAATAAATGGATCAGTTCAAGTTTCTTTATTGATCAGTTCAACCAATAGTTTCCCTATCCTTTTTCTTGTACGTACTAGCAACAAACCCGTGATATGCACGGCCAAATGAGTTGCTCAATCTTTGGATATCGAAACCGTGCATGTGAGTTGGTAGTAGCAAACCCTTGGCAGTACTCAAACCTATATATATTCGTGTCTTGGGCATTACTCAACATTTTGAGGAGAGGTGCTAGGGGCACATCAGGTATGGCATACCTCAGTCACACCCCTCTCACATTCAGCGGGTCCCACTTGTATGTGAAAGAAGTGTTGTTGAGGTGTGCCACATTGATGTGCCTCTAGCATTTTTGTATTTTGAGTGGCTCTGGGTTATGCATAGCACGGATTCGCTGCTTCAAAACTGATTTAATTGTGTGCTTGCCTTTTCAGTTGGCCAAGGGTTGAATTGCGAAAGGAATTTACTTGTTAGAGTTTCCCTAATGTGTGGCATGGCCCAAAAGGATTTTACTCAACATTGTGACCGTCGAAAATGGATTTACCTTAAAAGAGCATGACCTTCTGGAATTTAAAGTTTTTCGCACATTTGGAATCTTGATAACTATTTTTTCCCAGTTCGTAATGTTTCTTATCTAAAAAGATCGAGAGAGATTAAGGGGTACGCTGAGTTTTTTTGCTTGTTGCAGCTCTGAAAGAGTCTTTGTTTACTCTACGAAACTCGCTCATTGCATTTCTTTTACTATAATTGTACTATTTTTGTATTTTATCTTTGTAATATATTAATGTCTTTTGCCAATTGAAAGAAAAAGAAAATTTAGACCAATTAATGCCAATAGTGCATTGGATTCGCTTCTATGTACATTAGTTGCTTTGTTCAGGTGTCTTCTCTCATTATTCTCCTGGACATGGTATTTCAACTATAGAGTCGTCAATGTGCATGAATAATTCCCCATTACTTACAATTTAGTGCAACATTACCCCAATCTTGGAAAAATAAATCTTGAAAAGAATATTAAGGCTTAAAACTCTACTGTTAATCTAGGCTTAAAATAAATCTTGAACAAACTCAACTGTTGAAATCGCAATAGCTTAATAAATGGAATACAAGAACTCTGGGTAACAAGAGCAAGAATGAGCCTGGTAATTTGCCTCTCTCTAAAATGAGAGCCTCTCTCTCTACAATGGGAGTCCCTTACCCCTGGTGGTATCCTTAGCTTTTCCACTGTCGACCGTCGACTTTTGGAAATTTCTTTTTCCTTTTAACCCTGTCTCTCCAGTAATCCTCCATTCCTGCCCCACATCCCCCTCCTTCCTGCTCCCCTATCTTCTTCTTTTCTTCGGTTAGCCTTCCATCTTTCTTTTCTCCTTCTTCTTCCCCTCGTTTCTCTCCATCTACTTCGCCTACCATCTGTTGATGGAAAAGGTAGAGTTTTTGGATCTCGAAGAGGACTCTGGAGAAACAGGGGAAGTGGGAAATCTCTGCTTGGTAGGAAAAATTCTAAACCCTAAACCCCTTAATTCCCAGGCCATTACTAATTGTTTTTCGGTGGCTTGGAAAACAAGAGGTTCTTTCTCTGTAACCCCTTGGAATAACAACATTTTTCTGTTTCGGTTTGAAGATCCTGAGGACAGATCGATGGTCCTCCAGAACAGACCATGGTCGTTTATGAACAGCTTGATGGTTCTCCAACCTCTGGCCAATGGAGTGACTATCCCTGACCATGTGTTCTCTACCTGTCCTTTCTGGGTCCAGATCCATGGTCTTCCAGTTGGGAAAATGAACAGAGCAAATGCGGAAACCATAGGCAGGCGTTTTCAGAGGTTATTGGCTCTAGAGGGCTCATCTGATGGTATTCTACTTGATAGAAGTTTTTTAAGGGTAAAGGTTGAGATTGATCGTAATAACCCTCTGCCTAAGGGATTCTGGCTTAGGAAATCTTCGGTGCTGTTGAAAGATCTTTGGATATCTTACAAATATGAGAGGCTCTCGGATTTTTGTTATGGATGTGGGAGGATTGGACATGATAACAGAGCTTGCAAATTCACCCCTCGGAATACGGAGTTGAATTCTGGTTATGACCATGAGTTGAGAGCTGGTAATGCAGCGAAATCGCGAATTCCGATTGAAGAGATTCGTCATGAAGTGGATGAGGCAGAAATTCGTGTAAACCAGCTGCTCCGCCGTCAACCGGAGATGGAGAGGGCTGACTTGGGAGCGCGTAATCTTACCGCGTTGGTGGAACACGTGGTGACCAAGGATGGGCAGCCTAACCGTACGTCTACGGGAGCAAGACCTCCACACTCCCACGACGTGGTTTTGGCACTGCATGAGACAGGTGTCAAGAGCTCAGAGCAAGAAGGTATCTCCTTGTGTACGAATCCTACTAATATTCCCCGAGGTATATTCAGTCCTTATCCATTGAATATGAACGTTCAATTTCAAAATAAGGGGCTGAATTTGGATCATTTTACCCGTTTGTTCTCCCCCCTCTCAAGCCCAAATTCTATCCTTAACCCAATCCCAAACTTGTCTCGTTCTACCAACTTACAAACCCAATACTTTGTTACTGAGCCCTTCGAAAGCCCACTATCTCCTTTTAATGAGCCCACTGATGAAAACCCAAATATGCCTCTCATTGTTGAAATTAGCCCAAACCCCTCTCCCACAAAAGAAACCCCAATCCTTTCTTCACATCTCTCACCCAACGTTAACACTAACCCCAGTTCCAACCTCTTAACCAGTACCAATTCTTCCTCTCCCGGAGAGTCTTTGGCTTCCTCTTTTAACAAGCTCCTCATTAAAAGGAAAGCTTCTGATGCATTAGAGGAACCTGGTAGGTCCAAATCCTACGCCTATGCTCTCCTATTCTTAATCCTCTACCATCAGGCTCAGATTCAAAACCCCTTCGTGTTAAAAGACATTTTAAAAGGGGAGATGCAAGCTCTAAGGCAAAGAAATGCTTGAATGTCTCTCAAGGCGCCTTGGAGATGGATTTTTGCTTGTGTGATGTCCCAGTTCATCAAGCCTTTGATAAATTGGTGGGCGACCTGCAAATTATGGAAACGCAGTTGGTGTCCAATACTGAAAAAGGGAGTGTGGCTGGCCCGGAACAGCCGCCGCCCCAATGCTGATCCTAACCTGGAACTGTCAAGGAATTGGGCGTACCGTGACAATCCAGGCTTTAGGTGATAGAGTTCGTAGAAATCGCCCATCCATCGTGTTCCTGATGGAGACCAAAAATAATAAGGTCTTTTTAGAGATCATCCGCCGTAGTTTAAAGTTTGATTTTGCTAGTTATGTTGATCCTGTTGGCTCTGCTGGGGGTTTAGCCCTTTGGTGGAATTCAGAGTCGAATATTGATATTGAAATTGCAACAAAAAATATAGTTCATACTATTATTTCTGATAAAGGCAATTCTCTGGTGTGGGCTGCTTCTTTTGTTTATGGCTGCCCAAGTAGGGATGGGAAATTGCAGGTTTGGGATGAGCTGAGGATGTTAGGAAAATCTGAGAAATTACCGTGGCTATGTATGGGTGATTTCAACGAAGTCCTTTGTTCCAGCGACAAAAGGGGGGGGGGGGGGGGGGGGGGGGGGGGGGGGACATCCCCTGTCAACGGAGGTTAGGTTCTTTTCGTGATATGCTGAATGAGTGTGGGCTTGTGGACTTGGAGTTCAAGGGGCCTAAGTTTACTTGGAGAAATAACAGATCTGCAGAGAATCTCATTATGGAGAGGATAGACTTGGCCTTTGCGAACGCAAAATGGAGAGAAGAATTTGATCAAGCTATGGTCTTTGTGGATGCTGCTGTAGGCTCAGATCATAATCCTCTCATTCTAAATACTTCCTTCCCATTGAATAGGGTGGGGAAACCATTTAGATTTGAATCCTTTTGGACGACGGAGGAAAGTTGTAAACCAGTCATTGAGGAGGCTTGGGCACAAATCTTTGCGGGCTCTCATATGGAAAGGGTGTGTAAAAAATTGAGGGGTTGTAAAGTGAACTGCAGGAATGGCATCGGCTAAATTTTGGAGACTTAAGACTCCAAATTGCCATCCTCAAAGATCAATTGGTGGAGGTGCAGAAAAAGTTGGATCTGGATATCAACCCTGAGGTTCTAGCAGCAGAGAAAATGATCAAGCTTAAGCTGGAGGACTTATGGCAAAAAGACGCTATGTACTGGCACCAACGTTCTAGGATTAAATGGCTTCAATTGGGCGACAAGAATTCTCGATTCTTTCATCTTAGTACCATTCATAGACGACAGAGGAACCAGATTGTTAAGCTTCAGGATGCAAATGGAACTTGGAGGACTGAAACCAAAGAGATCTCAGGTATCATTGATTCTTATTTCCAAGCTCTTTACAGTCCCCCACCTGTTCGAGAGTTTGATGATATAGTTAGTCTTATTGATCCAATGATTACCCCTGATATTAATTGCTCGCTGGTTAAGCCAATTACTCGTGAAGAGACTTATCTAGCTGTTTTTCAACTGGGGCCTTTAAAAGCTCCGGGTTCGGATGGCTTTCCTGGTTTGTTTTTTCAAAATTACTGGGATGTGGTTGGGAATGATATTTTTGAGGCAGTTAATTCTTTCTTTCAAGACGGCTTTTTGACAAAGGAACTGAATCATACTAACATCACACTCATTCCCAAAGTGCGATTTCCCGTTTCTATGAGCCAATTTCGTCCTATCAGCTTGTGTCGCTTTGTGTACAAAATCATTTCCAAGATTCTAACAAACCGCCTTCAACCTTGTATATGGCTTGATTTCGGAACAACAATCTGCCTTCATCCCAGGCCGTCAAATCCAGGATAATATCATTGTTGCTCATGAGGTTTTCATTACTTAAGGCATAAAAAGGAAGGACCCAAGGCCTCAGTTGCTATAAAACTTGACTTGAACAAAGCTTACGACCGAGTCTGCTGGGATTTCCTCTTTCAGGTGATGGAAAAATTGGGCTTTGATAGTGTTTGGATCCATTGGATTAAACAGTGTGTCTGCACTGTTAAGTATTCTGTTTATGTTAATAGAGGGCAAGTCTGTAATGTGATGCTGAAGCGTGGGCTGCGTCAAGGAGACCCTTTATCCCCATACCTCTTTTTGATTGTGGCGGATGTGTTCTCTTTGCTTATTCAAAAAGCTATCCAAAACAAATCTTTAAGAGGTATTAGGATGAAGCGTAATTGCCCAACTGTTTCCCATTTGCTTTTTGCTGACGATTCTATGATCTTTCTTGAAGTAGACCCTTTGGTGTGTTCTAATTTAAAACCTTAGCTGCATGCTTCAGAGGAATTACTTTGGTAGTTTATTTTTTGAAAATTAAAAAAAAAAACTTGTTGGATCCTTTCTACTTGAGACTTGGAGATTGTAATGTTTACTTGTTGGTTACTTGTGCTGAGAATCTCTGGGCATTTCTTGAATATTTATGTTGCATGGTAGTTCTTTTTGCTAGCTTGGCGATAGGAATTTATCCTGGCATACACTCTTAGCATCTTTGCACTGCACGTTTCTTAGACCTTGGCTGCTTATGAGTTGTGACTTGAGTGCTTTCAATGGCTAGATTAGTGGAGACTATTGCCCATGTGAGTTTTAGTGCCTTACCTTTCTTTGGAGTGGTGTCACATAAATTCTTTGTTTGTCGTAAAAAAGGAAGCTAGATCGTTGTCGATCTCATTATCTTTGTCGTCAAGTATTAGGACTTAATGCATGCCTATTATTTCTTCTTTTGGGAATGAAAAGTTACATGGTTGTATTGCCCCTAGGAGATGATAGTAGGCCATTTTTGTGCTTTGAGCCGGTTCGTTTCTTTTTCTTAAACACTTTATCCTTTGCAAGCCACATTATGCCTTTTGCATGAGCCTTTTTCTTGTTAAGCTTCACCAACCATATTGTGTCTTGAGAATGGCAAGTTAATCATGTGCAGGTTAAGTTTCGAAGAGAATGGAGAAAGTGTTTTTGAGAGAGATGTGTTTGAAATATTGTGTGTTCTTCCCCATAGCTAAAAAGAAAAAAATTGAGCAATTACAAAGGAAAAAAAAAATGGTACTTGAATGAAAAAAAAAGGGAAGACACTCATACATTTGTTTGAAGAAAGAAACGTGTGAACTTTAAAGGGGAATTGTGTGAAGGGTGAAAAATAAGAGAGATATGGCGAAGTTGAAAAGAATGATAAGAGGGTGCACATTGTTACACTTGCCCTATATTGTTTTAGCTTATTCTCAGACACTTGCTTATGATTTATCCTAACCTTTGAAGCACTTTTCCTTACCCACCGATATAACCGAATAAAAGTCCTATTTGATCTTAGGGGCAATGGATGGTGGATCGATGGATAGATAGTTTTTAATACTTGACATTCCTTTCATGAGATCATGTGTCTACCTTAATAAGCTTTCTTTTCGTGTCTAAGTGTGTGGGGTACTTTGTCCACCCGCACACATTGAGAGTTTATCAAATGCACCTTGTTTCGAGTGTTTTCTTTTGTTGAGTGCATGACACGGTGAGAATTGAAGTCGAGACTCGGTCCGGAGAGAGTACTTGGTTGTGGTTCACTTGTGGTCAAGGTCTTTGCTCACCCACGCTAAGTTTGGATGCCATGATTAATTTCTATGTTTTGATAGCATCTAGAACTACTGTTGCGTATGCTATATTCTTGGCATTGGTGTATCAATGAGTTGCATTGCAGTTTTTGAGTTCTATGTGAAAAGGATTCACGGGGGTTTAAAAGAATTATAGGTTTTAATTTGTTTTCTTTAGTTGCATTTTGTTTTCTTTGCTCGGGACTAGCAAAGTGTAAGTTGGGGGGAGTGATAGGCGCGTAAATGTTCACATTAGCGCCTCTTAATTTATCTTTATTAAGTCTCATTTATTTTATTACTTGGTGTTTTAATACTTAATTTTTATATTGTAGGTATTTGGAGGTTTTTGATATTTTTAATGTGCTCTGCTTAACTGCTTACCGAATAAAAAGAAACATGGATGGCGCCTCATGAATTTTCTCCTACGGTGCTGCTGCCTCGTGATATTGGGAGTGAATGGGTACCAAAGTTCTCTCGAGACTCGGTCCTGAGAGAACTTTTGGTTATTTTTCACTTGTGACCGAAGCCCTTGTTCACACACGCTGAGTATAGGTGCCATGACTTATTTTCTGACTTGATAGTGTATAGAACTGCTTATGCCCGTTATTTCTTTACGATGGCTTCATGTTTTTTGTTTGGATATCATTGAGCAGTCTTACGGTTCTTCGGATTTCATGTGAAAGGATTCTTGGTGTTTTGTGGGTGATCAAAATGCTTGACCGATTCTAGACCTAATATAATGGGTTGCCCCAAGCGTAGAGCTGAGACCGACGCAGCATAATATTCGGTAAGTCCGGAGTCGAATCCACAAAGACGGTAATGTGTGCTGACTAAAAACTCGGGTTGTTATAATTTAAATGGGCTCTTAGATAGCCACCCCTTGTTGATTGATGAAAGATTAACTAAACCTACGAAATTGATTGTACTTTTCAGATAATTAAAAGAGGTAAGGTCGTAGGGTTCATAGCATCCACAACCAATCCAGATTAACATGCTCCATTCGATGTTCTTAAAAACGTTCAATTTTAGATTAAAAAGATACCCCGCAAGATGCGAGACCCTATGGTCACCCTATACTCATGCGCAACGAAAAATGAGTTTTGGACCTCCATTCCCCCGTTCACATGGGCTCCGGCGATGCCCGGATTCGTCTGCGGGAAGTATTTTCCAATCTAAAATCATTTTTTCATTGTTTGATAAAAGGAGCAGTATCCGGACTAGTCACAGTGTGTTAATCACCCCGCGACCCTACCCGTTCGACTACTCACAAATCATTGCGCATAAAATAAAAAGAAACCCTAACTTGAAACATACTTTTATTACTCGAAACAAAAAATAAGCAAGAGATCTAAACCAAACATAAACAAACGAACAACTTTAATTAAAAACAGAAATTAAAAGTAGTTACGGAGAGTAATTGAATAAAGCATAAAAAACTTGAAGAGAAAAACACAGTACTGTAAACAATATTTAGAATCAAAACCTCGGCAGCCCAGTTCTTCGTTTTTATCGTGCGTGGGAAATCCTAGAAGAAATCACCGCCGCTTCTTCCTTTGTAACGTCCGTACGAGGGAATCGAAAAATCGTCCGTCCAAAAAATTCCCTTTTTTCAAAGCTGCTGCTGCTCTTTTATAATCCTCGTGGGTGTAAATAATAACCCTCGTGGGCCGAGAATTGGCTTAGCCATGTTTAGCAGTTGTTTGAACCGTGGGCCCCAACCTTAAGTCCATATTACAAATAATTGTTAGGCCCACCTACAAGATCAAGTGCACGTCCAATTATTGGTACCCATTCACTCCCAATATCACGAGGCAGCAGCACCGTAGGAGAAAATTCATGAGGCGCCATCCATGTTTCTTTTTATTCGGTAAGCAGTTAAGCAGAGCACATTAAAATATCAAAACCTCCAAATACCTACAACATAAAAATTAAGTATTAAAACACCAAGTAATAAAATAAATGAGACTTAATAAAGATAAATTAAGAGGCGCTAATGTGAACATTTACGCGCCTATCAGTGATGCCTCAGGTTTAGCCATTAATGTGCAGAAATCTAGCCTCTACTTCTCGGCTAATAGCTCTCATGTGTTGAAAGAAGAGATTAAAGGAATTCTAGATATGGTTGAAATGGAACCCAAGGCCAAGTATCTAGGCCTTCCTACAATTTGGGGGAGATCAAAGATGGAGTCAATGAACTTTATTGAAGATCGTATCTTTGGGAAAATTCAAGGATGGGGGATTCTCAACTTAATCATGCTGGAAAGAGGTCTTACTCAAGTCAGTAATTCAAACAATGCCTGTTTACCCATTCATGTGCTTCAAGGCCCCTATCTCTCTTTGTTCTAGACTGAATACTGCAATTAGTAAGTTCTGGTGGAGAAGTAATGAAACAGGTCAAGGTATCCACTGGAGTACTTGGAACAATTTGAATGCACCAAAAGGGGAAGGAGGTTTGGGGTTCAAGGACTTTGCAACCTTTAATGATGCCCTTCTTGCAAAACAGTTCTGGAGAATCAATGAAAATCCTTCGGCTCTCTGGGCTAAAGTGCTTAAAGGGATCTATTTTCCTGGTAAAAATTGTTGGGAAGCTCGTAGAGGATCCTCTCCTTCTCGGATTTGGTGTAGCTTACTAGAGGGAAGGAATGTAATTCTGGAAGGACTGCAATGGCAGGTTGAAAATGGGGAATCTATAAAATTTTGGGAGGATAAATGGATTCATAGTTTGATTGATAACAAAGTGGCAAGCCAACCTCCACCCAATTGTTGTTGGGATAAAGTGGTAGACTTTATTGATCAAAGTAACCAATCATGGGATTTGGGTAAGCTCAGGAGCTGTATTTCGAAAGTTGAAACTCTTGCCATCTCCTCAATCCCCATCAGTCTCACTAAGGCTGAAGATAAACGTATATGGGTCCATAACAAGTCTGGAAAATATTCTGTGAAGTCGGGGTACTACCAAGCCTTCAAAAAGGCTGCTTCCTCTAAACCTTCCAAAGCTTCTTCTTCCTTTTCCCCTCCGAAATCCATGTGGACCAAACTATGGGGTACTCCTACTAACCCCAAAGTTTGCCATTTTTATGTGGAGGGTGGTCAAAAATTGGGTTTCTAGCAAGGCGAATCTGTTCAGACGTAAATGCTCTCCGAACCCCATCTGCCCAATTTGTAATTCTGAGAAGGAAACCATTGAACATATCTTATTTCACTGTCCCTGGACGAGAGCAGTTTGGTTTGGGAGTGGTAAGGCATTCTGGATTTCGGATTCCCCAATTAACTCTGCTGCCATTTGGATGGAAGAACTACTTTGTGGCAACCTGGCTAAAGAAACGTCATCTGAGGATACTGCAGCTATTTTCCAGATTTGTTGGGCAATATGGAAAGGTACGAATGCCTTTGTGTTCTCAGGTAAAATCCCTAATCCAGTCGATACTATTGACAAAGCAAAAGTGGCATTCTGTGACTATCTCTCTGCTATGTTTAAAAAGCCCAAGGTTTCTCCTGAGAGAGTTCGTAGAGCATCTAACTGGTCCCCCCTCCCCCCCCCCCCCCCCCCCCCCCCCCCCCCCCCCCCCCCCCCCCCCCCCCCCCCCCCCCCACTTCTACTATCAAGTTTAATTGTGATGGAGCTTTTAATTCCTCCCGCAGCCTAGCTGCCTTTGGCGTTATCGCGAGAGATTGTGGTGGAACAGCTCGGGTTTGGCGTATGGGTAGAGTTGTGGTTTCCTCTGCGGTGGTTATTGAAGCTTGGGCACTTAGAATAGCTTACATCACTGCCATGGAGATGAATTATTCTGACGTTATTTTTGAATCAGATTGCCGTGAGCTCATTAATTGTTTCAAGGATGACACTTCTTCCATCCCTTGGGAAATTAGTGCCGTGGTGAATGATATCAAAGTTTGGGCTCAGTCAAGAAGATGGTCCTTTTCGTGGTGTAATAGAGAAAGGAATCGTGTGGCTCACTGCCTTGCTTCTTTTTGTCTTAGCAGATCTTATGTTTTTCATTCATGTTGTATTCCGCCTGAGATAGAAGTTTTGCTTTCTGTTGATGTAAATCGCCTTTAGTGCTTTATATAGTTGATATTTCAAAAAAAAAAAAAAAAAAAAGAGCAAGAATGAAAGTAGAATTTGCATTAATTTGAAGAGTCTTGGGCTGGGATGGGCTTGCATATCCCTTTCTCCTTTTTCCTCCTTTTGTAATGCTAAGATTTTTGACAAAACCCAAAGGCATGTTTGTTAGAGCCTTTAAACTTAGAGGTATAACATGGTTTTGCCTCGGATATAGATATTCGGATCTGGGTTCCTTCTATCCTTTGTTTGTTTTACCAAGTGGAAGCAGGCTTAAATAGTCCTGGGATTATATATCCCACATTACCATTTTAATCTCTATCAAACGAGCCGAAGGTGAAACTCACATAAAGCTCGTGTTCCCATTCTATTTTAATTTTGCTTTGTTAATCATCTCTCAAGTGATTCGAGGGCATTCTTATCAATACGCAATTAATAGAAATTTTATTTAAAATGTACAAACATTTCAAATATTTATTTGTATGTCGGTACGCTGGGGTTAATTTGTTGGATGGGGATTAAAAAAATATTGCTCGTGACAAAGGATCGGACCTTCGATTTCTAATGGACAACTTTATAGTACTAATTTATTGCAAATTTTCCCCCCTCTTTGTTTTAAGAATCCACCCACTGAAAACACTTTTTTTCCTCCAAACAAAGCTTATCCCACACGGGACTCACAAACCCATTTGTATGGTGTATTAAGAAAACACGTAGCACATAATTTGCATAATAATCTTCTTTAGTGGCCTAGCGACTAAATTGTGTTCAGACTGGCCAGAAAGGTACCATGATGCTTTCATAGATTATTAGTAAAATTACCATTTGGAAACTTTATTTTTTAACTGTATGTCGGGGCCAGTTTGCACGCATCTGGACTAATTCCGATCGGGAGCATCAAATTGACGACCGGATAAACCCTCTAGTGGTTTAAAAGTTTGGAATGTTTAACCTCCGTAAATCATTTGGGTCACTTACCTAATGGCTAATAGGTTGGTGCAAGCAAGCCACACGATTTTATGTTTATTTACTAGTAATTGTTTTCTTTGTTTCCACTTATGTGCCCGTCTTCGGTCTTGGACAGATAGTCTATTCGTAAATGTTAGATTATTCTTCAATATTGAACTCTAAGTGAAAGCTTAAATAAGAATATCAATTTACTCTAATTAAAAACTAAATTCACCACCTCATTCTCACTCCACAATCGTGGGCCAATTGCATAACAGTTCTCTATCTAGAAGTGTCTTTTTTTTATTTATTTTATATTTCATCTCGAATCTTTCTCTCATTAATATCATTATTATGTTCCAATGACTCATTCGGTAATCCTTCCTTGTAAACTTATTTTTTTTACTTATATATATAAGATAAGAGAACGATTACTTTATTTTACTTTAAGCAACTAGTTAAATAAGTAAATAAATAGATAAGATGCCGAACGGGCTTTGAAAATAGTAACCATAAATGCAGGGCTTATAGCCCTTTGTATATTAAAAAAAAAAAATATGTGAACCGAGCTTTATTACTTTAGCTCAACATAAAATGTATATGTATTCATTTACGGAGTATTTTCTGTTATTTTCTTATTGAGACATTTAGAGCTTGTTTGATAACCTAAATTCAGCACTTAATACTAATTCAATTAAGTAATAAGTGATTCAGTAGGTTTGACAACCACATTTTACATTGCTTAACAAATTAAGTACCACTTAAAATATAAGCCAAAAATTTGAAAAAAACTAAGTAGCTTTGAGCTACTTAATTCTTGCTGAATTTTTGTATACTTACATTCAACCATCATACCACCACCACAACCACAACCACTACCACCCACACCGCCACCACCTCTACCACTCCACCACCATCACCACCACCACTACCACCACCTCCACCACCACCACTACTCCTCCACCACAACATCACCACCACTAGCTTCACCACCACTCCACCACCACCACCACATCACCACCACCAACTCCACCACCACTACCACCACTTCCTCCACTACCACCACCACCACTAGCTCTCCACCACCACCACTTCACCACCACCACCACCACCTCTACCACCACTCCACCACCACCTCCATTACCACCACTCCTCCTCCACCACATCACCACCACCAGCTCCACCACCACCACCACTTCCTCCACTACCACCACCACTAACTCCACCACCACCACCACCGCTTCACCACTACCATCACCACCACCAACTCCACTACTCCACCACCACCACTACCACTACCACCGCCGCTCCTACCACCACCTCCACCACCATCATCACCACCACCGCCACTCCACCACCACTACCATCACTACACCACCACTCCACCACCACCACTACCAACGCTACACCACCACTCCTACCACCTCCACCACTCCACCACCATTACCAAAAGTATATTGTGATCATTAGAAATTAAGAGAGAATTGAAACAAAATTAATTCATCATTTTTTAAAATTCAGTACTTAATATATTTATCAAACAGCTCTTCAGCTTAAAAATTTCAGCATTCAGTTTTCAGTACTTAATTTTTCAGCTTTCAGGTTCAGTTTTCAGTTTTATCAAACAGCCTTTGGTGTCAAGAAATTTTAAAAATAATGCATGACAATACCTAATATTTATAGTTCAAAAATTGCACATAAAAATATGGTAGACTACCATTAACGGAATGACTATGAACAACTTCACAAAATCAATTAATTATTGTGCAAAAATTCTAGTGGAATTAATATTAAAAAAATGAGAATATTAATGGTTGGTTAAGTAGTCTTAATTTGAGACTTGAATGTTTACTCTATCCTAAGGTCTCAAGTCTTAAGTCGATTTTTCTTAGTCCATGCCAATAATTCTCGGGACCATCTTACGCAACGGCTGTGGGAGGGACTGTATAGATTAATATGAGGTGCGCGCAAACTTTTCCGAGACACCTTGCATTAAAAAAAACCGAGGGAAAACGTACAAAAATTTTGACGAAATATCACAATGCAATTGATTTAAAAGAAATGAATGTTTACTTCGGGCTAAAAAATTTATGCTCGAAGTACAATACTATAGGTCAGGTCCGATGGGAGCACCTGTCATTACTCACTCATTCACTCCACAGCCTCGTAACAGCCCGGCAACTCTGGCGAACATATCTGCCTCCCTTACCCAAATCTATTCCAATCTCTCTCTCCACCTGCCACAGAAGAGTTCAATTCAATTCATTCACCAATCCTCATTCCCCCGTTTCCTCCGTCCTCACATACACATCCCCCAAAGAACAAATATATGGCCGTGGTCCTACTCAATGATTTCCACTTTCTTGCACTATAGAGATATACAAAAAAAATACATCATTTTCGTTAATGTCTCAGCCTGCCAAGAGCCCACCAGAGGACATTGTTCCCGGCGAAAGCAATGATCATCGGAAAACAAGAAAGCCAAAGAGGGCGTCTCTGTTTCGATTCAGGAAAAAGAGGAGAAAGGGTGCCTCCAATCCTCCTCCTCCTTCTTTTCCGGCGGGTTGTTTTGGTAAGATCAGAGGCGGTGGCGGAGGTGGCGGTGGCGGTGGTGAGGGTTGTTTGTACTGCGGTTTAAAGCCAAACTCAAATCTGGATTCCTCTTCCCCTGTTGAGCCCAAAACAAGCAGCGATCCTAATAGTCCTAATTTTACTTTTGAGTTGTTGAGAGCTTTGGTTGAAAAGAACGATTTTTATTCCAAAGAATGTAATCCCCATATCGGTACACCCGAGACCGATGAGAATTGAAAGAAACTACATAGCAATATAAATAATTGTGCGTTCATGTTTTTTATTTTTATTTTTTGAGGTTCTTTGATGGCTTTTAAATGGGTGCCTTCTTCTTTGGAATCTTGAAAAAGGGTTCTTTTCGCCTAGAAGTTGGTTTTTTCGAGTTGCAAGAATAGCAACAGAATCCAATGATCGGTTTTCTTTTGGCGTTTGAGAGCATAACTATTCTTCAAGAAATTACATGGGTTGATTGAGTGTCTATATGATCATACATACTAGTGGAGTTCAAGTCTTGTGGAAATTGAAGTATCAAATCCTGAGCCATTAAACTGATTTTGGAAAATTGGTATTCATGTTTGTGCCTCTCTTTGTTAATGTGAGTTCAAGGTAACTAGGAACTAGTTGAAACTTGCAGCCATTCATTTCTTTCAGACGCACATAGTTCTTTTTTTCAGTTTGCCTGTATTGCCTTGTTGTGCTTACTGTAAAATACGTTTTTGGAATCGAAAGATTGAGCTTGCAGTTTTGTTAAATAGTTGGCCTTTCATTAGTTTCAAGCCCCTAAGCACCAATGCTTTGCTGCGGATTGCTAGCCAGTTTCACTTAGGCTAGAGGCATCTAATTTCTTATTATGAGCATTCGATCTATTATAAATTTCCCCGATTTCGCGATGTGATCCATGTAGCATGCTTGTATAATGTATGAAGAGTCAGTGACTTTGACGAAGAGGTGATATAGAAATGTTGGTAGGAGGGCTGAATATCAAGAAGCGCATGCGAGCTCAATTGAACTCAGAATGTTTTCTCACCAGATGTGTAGTCTGTGCAATGGGATTGGAATGCCGATGAGATCTCAATTCTTGGGCCTGAGAAGTTACTTGCTATATATAACCGAAACATTTTTCTGGTGGATGAGGTTATGGAAGCACTGCCTCGAATATTTGTCTATGACTCTATATGCTAATGGGTCAAGTGTTTTTGACAGATTTGTATGTTTTTTGAGAGGAAAATCATCCTTACTAATATGGTGTTTTGCAAAAT
This sequence comes from Rhododendron mucronatum var. ripense, assembly GCA_019656295.1. Taxonomy (NCBI): domain Eukaryota; kingdom Viridiplantae; phylum Streptophyta; class Magnoliopsida; order Ericales; family Ericaceae; genus Rhododendron; species Rhododendron mucronatum. Next base: position 2,054,437 of record BPLT01000068.1, on the reverse strand, counting down.
ATAGCCGTCGTTTTGAACTGCACTAGGATTGGTATAATTTGATATGCCATCCTTGCAACATGCTCGTTTGATGCGTATAGAGATGACATACAAAGAAAGGCTTGCAGGTGGACTGGATATCAAGAAGTGCATGTGGGCTGAATTGTACTCGTAGTGTTACTCACCAGACGTGGATTGTGTGCTTGCAGATGGGATTTAAAGGCCACCGTGATCACATTTTGTTACACTCCGGTAAATTCGTCACATTTTGATTGTGACAGATTGATATTGCTTTCCGAGAGGAACATAGTTGTTGTTCTGAACTGCTCTAGGAGTCTAAACGTAATATTTTTCATTCCTTTTCATGTTAATTTGTCCAGGACTTCCACCTGACGTATAACTTCCGCAGCTGTTCAGTGTTGGACTAAGTATGTACGGTATGCCTTTATCTTGGCCTTCTTGATACTGCATCTCTTAATCATGTTCATTCTTCTCTTGGGCATATTGCAGCCTTTTGTTTTGATTTGTTTTCATTGCTAGTGACTGAAGATTGATTGTACAGGAGAACCAATGTCTTTTCCACTACTAGAACTACAAGTAAATTATATTTGTGATTCAAAAGCTTCCCAGGTGAGATCGCAAGTGCCAAAAATGTACAGACATATAGCGCCTGGGTTTGCCCTCTCTTGAGAGAGAGAGAGAGAGATAGAGAGAGAGAGAGAGAGAGAGAGAGAGAGAGAGAGAGAGAGATTGAAAACTTAAAGCTTTCAATCACTACAATCTGATTGCTGAAGTTCTTGGCTAAATAAAGCATCTCCCTGTGCTTTTAGGACCCTTTGGTGCACTTGCTTTGTCAAGACGTGCAGGCTTCCCTCGTTTTGGTACCTTTTTTCTTATTTTAGGGGAACCTTGTTTAAACCTAAAGTATGTTGATGAGATGAAAGCTTTCCTGTTGTCAAACAAATGGCTGGTTTTAGTTTGCAAAGACAGCCCTGCTTCTAAAGACGACGGTCCTCCTTTGGTTCTTGAAACAACTTGTATATCCAAGTTGATATTCAGTTACTTGAGGTATATTCGCAGAAGATAATCAAGTTCAAGGGAAACTTTGTAAAGGGTAGTTAGGTAGTGAGTCCTGTTAGGAGTTGGTTATGATGAGGTCTGTGAGGCGTACATGAGGAATTGTCTGTTGGTTGTTAGTGTTGCCAAAACAAGCTGGAAGCAACTAAGTGCAGCTTTTCAACATTAAGAAACCAGAAAGATTTAGAGTGCCCTACGCGCATAGAAAGCCTTTGACTTCCCCTCGCAGGTGTTGGTGAATACATGAGAAAAGCCTGTGGCGTCAAAGATCTAATGCTCTCTAGCAAATTGGAAGTAGTCGGAAACATAAAGAAACAAATTTTGGCATCCCTAAAAGTGCTAGGAAGAAGGCATGAAGACAAGTAGAACATGGGAGTCTTGCCTATCTCCATAGAGTCTATGATTGGTTTGAAGAATGACTCGAGATTCAGGTGGTTTTCATAATTGGTGAACACATCTTTTCGTTTCGGCCAGTCTACTTTTTTAAGTGTGTGAAGCTCTTTAATTCTGGTTCATGGTTAATGACATGCAATTGATGGTGCTAGCTTTGGTTGACGATATATATGCATTCAGGGTTAACCCAAGCTACCCCAATGTAATTGCCAGGCCATGAGGAAGAGCCGAAGAGGTTTGTACGAGTTGCAAGACTCAAATGCGTGCCTGATGCTTGAATTTTCAGCAGAGGTGTGATTAGATTTTACCCCTCTAACAGAAATCACTCCAAAAATCCACATAAATAGCAAAAGAACCAAACTTCTACTTCAGAACATCAAGGGAAAAAGTGCTGAAAGAACCATATGTAGGGATGAAGTTTTAGTAACTGCCGCTACTAAGTAGTAGTCTCTTTGTCGTCAAGAGCATTGTGTTGAAAATGGAACTTGTTCTACCTGATGTGATAATCTGCAGGAGTCAAGTCTACAAATCATTACTCCAGCAATGTGTTTAAAGCAGATTTGGTCTTGGCACGTCATGAGTGTTATAAATTTGGTGATACAATGTCTTCCCCTCAGAACCCAAGTTCTCGTTTTCACGAGTTAGCCATCGTAGCATCTGTGTCGCCGAGGGCATAGTTTTCTGGACCTAATAGATGAAATGTGCGAGTTCTGCGTTAAAAGTCTAGTTTTCTGCATTGTAGCATCTGTTAGCATCTCACCTAATAAAAGTCTTTCATTTGTCTATTGTCGATCCCAGAAGGTAGTGAGTAGCAGTGTGCTTTCACAAAATTTTATACTTCTCTATGCAATCTAGTACGATGGATGCCTCTGGACTTTCTCATTAGCAAGAGTTGTGATAGTTCAGACACTACTGTCCAATCAACCACTTGAGTTCAGCAGTCCTCAACTTTAGAGCTATTACCTGAATGCATTGAAATCAGGGAGTCTAAGCTGAAATAGGCTCTAAATGTTCTAGACTCGGATTTCAGGCAAACTGATTGTGCAGCGGAATTCCTAGACAGTTCCTCCTTTTCGGTCTCTAACGCATGCAGAATTATTCTTGTCTGACTGTGTGCATTCTGCGCATCTCCATCAGGCGTTTGGGGGTTTAACGTCATTGTATCAATTGCTCATGCACAGAAAAGCACGTGACTGTCGATCAAGATCCATATATGATGCCTCAGGGCACGTGATCCATGCCGAAGTGTGCCTGTTTTTCATAAGCATGCCATGAGTTTTCCCTTTCCACAGGTGGGAAGGCAGTAGCTCTATACTTCACGTGAGAAGGAAGATGATTACAAGAGACATCATAGGCTGGAGTAATTTCCACAGAAATTTGTACTGTGTAGGCGAATTTTGTATTTTCTGCATCAACTTTTCAGTCTAAAGGATCCATATATGTCACCAACTAGGTCTCTTGGACAGTAGGATGTTAATCACAAATAGGTTACACCCATCCTATATGAATCAAGGTAATAGGTGTTAGCAACCTTGTTTCAAAGAACATGTTATTTCTTTGTACTTTTTTGACAGGGACGAAAGATTGAGCATTTGAAATTGCCAATAAAGAGAGAACCTCGAAAAAGCCGGTTGAAAATGCCATGCCAAACCAGCCCGAGGCTAATTGAAGTCTATTTCAGTTAAAATGGAGCTGGGAAAAAAGATTAAAACTGTTACTTCAGTCGATATGAAGAAAGAACAATGTTCCAAGGTAAATGGACTCGAGCTTGAGATGCTACAGTATCTTTTAAGGGTATGTACTCCAACATTAGAAAGACTTCATTGTTGTTGTTGTTACAGGGGTCCTTGTTATTACTATCTCCGTTCCGAAAAGATTGTCCAATTCCTAAAAATAGAACTAAAAAATAATGCAATTTTGGTGAACAAAATCTCACTTTTTTCCTAAAATCGAAACAGAAACAAAAAACCATATGTTGTCTACCATTGATTTACCACTTGGGGTGGTGGCCCGGTGGTCCACAAGTTATTTGGCGGGATCAAAGGTCGTGGGTTTAACACGTGTGATTTCAACGCCCCCTTGAACCTTAGGGTGATGGCATCACGACTTGGGTCTTTGGAACCCTCTAACTCTATCCCGTGCGGATTGCTCTGGCTCAGGTGGGGTGGTGAGCACCTTTGGATTTCGACTCCCTTCTGGGTCTTTGGAACCCTCTAACTCTATCCCTCCCGTGCGGATTGCTCTGGCTCAGGTGGGGTGGTGAGCACCTTTGGATTTCGACTCCCTTCTGGGAACCCGCTGTGGAAGCTCTACAGTACGCCAAGCCCAGGGAACGTAGCCTAGGAGCCTACCGTTACATTACTATCTCCAAGAGCAATGTATGGGTTGTCTGGGTAAACGAGGGGATCCAAACCGCACATTGTTGGTTAGCGGCTTCCAAATAGACCCGAAATAAGATCCCGTGTGCGAGTTCCATCAGGTAAAGCCAATGATTAGAGGCATCGGGTGTGCAATGCCCTCAACCTATTCTTAAACTTTAAATAGAAGGACCACGCAACCTATAAATAGACCCAAAATGAAATCACATGATTCATATTAAATAGTACCACACCGCGGAGAACCTAAACCGGGTTCATACCCTCCACGCAAGTGTACCGATATTACCTAACCATTTAATCATTTAAGAGTCTTCACTCTTCTCAAGATTTTCAAGTACTCCAATTGTGACTGAAAATATAACAGAACGCAAGAACCAAAACAATTTAGGTACAATGCCAATCAACTTTTGGGTCAGTGAAGCCAAGAGGTTCTAATTGAACTATTGAACAATATTGACTTTTTGGGTTGTAGTTGGTTTTTCGGCTATCTAGTTGCATGAACCATTTTTAGTACACACAATGCTTTCTACTTGGAGTGCTAGAGGCACTTGGTTGGTATCCGTCCATTTCTACAGGAAGCCTCGTCATATAGTGCAACTATCATGGTAGCTGTTCATTAACAACTTACATGTACTTCTTTGACATCTAATTTTCTTATCAATCTGTGCGGTCCATTTCTACAGGAAGCCTCGTCATATAGTGCAACTACCATGGAAACTGTTCATTAACAACTTACATGCACTTTTCCGACATCTGATTGTCTTATCAATCTATTGGAGGTCTCCCCTTCATTAAAATTCTTACTCTTCGAGAAAAAACAATATCGAGTACTTTTTCCGGACCATCAGCAGACAAAATAAAAAAGGTTGGGTGGGGGTGGGGGGGAGTAGGGTATGCACGTGAAGTCCATAACTCGAAGTAGTCCAAAGGGCTTTGGTTGTATTCGAGGAGAGGGATGGGCTGTCCTGAAGTCTAATCTTCTCTCAATCCTCATCTCATCCATTGGCCCCGTTTCAGAGCATTTCTTAAAAAATAAATATTTATTTGACATTTTTAAAAAAAATGATGTAAATAAAAAAAAATATTTTAATTTTTTTGCACCGTATTAAACATCTCAATAAGATTTATCAAACAAGATCCATATTGATAGGAAAATTATTTGCGTAATCGTATAATTTTTGAGCTTGAAATTACCTTTTTAAAAATTAAGTCTTTTTTCTTGATAAGAACCGGCGAATTCAGGTCCCACTTAATTATATTTTTAGACCTTTGTTTTATACGCTTGCGTGTGGGATCCCGGGGGCCAAATGTTGGAAAAAATACGACAGATTCTAGAGAATAATTTCATTATGTACAAAACTGAAAGATACAAATTATATGTAAGAACCATATATAAAATGTAAATGAAATGACAATACAAAATCAATACAGAAATGCAAAAAATCGAAACTTGTATTACACACTATTTTTAATACAGATTCGCTGTATATCGAAGGATGTTGTGGTTGCATCGGCTTCTGTCTCTCTGGATTTATTCGACTAAGACCACTACCCACAGAACACCACTGTGACACAGCCTTGGCCAACTTTGGTGTACAAAATACGAAATTGGTGAACATAGATGCGAAATTGCCAACTTTATATAGCATAGAGGGGTGACCCATGAGCTGCATTTTAGGAAATCAATTCTTGAAACTGTCGAAATTGATAGGGTGCCATAATTCTCACATCATGGGAAATAAACCACCCACAATAAATACTATTCCCTTTGTCCCTTTTATAAATGTCCTGCTTTGTAATTGCAACTTATTAAAAAGACATCATCATTATATTTTTCACATCAACTTTTTTTCTCTACTTTCTCTATTTACCCATCATCAATATACTTTTACTCACTTACTTTTTAAAATGGCATCTACTTTTAAGGATAAAATAGACAATGCACCAATTTTTATCTACTAACTTTTCAAAATGGACATTTATTAGTGACAGCCCAAAATGGAATACTGGACTCTAAATAGGGGACGGAGGGAGTACATCGTCGATTCGATGAACCAACAGGGGGACATTTCGGTTGACTCGAAAGATCTTCCAAATTTTCCAAGTTCATTCATCAAATTTCCGACACCGAAGAACACTGGGCCAGTCCTCAAGGGTTTGTAGGTATAGTTTCGTTTGTTATTGGAAAATATTTTTTACACAGCCATTTATCTTCTTATCCATTTGCACGATTTTTCTTCTTCTTATTCACACAAAATTACAAAATTACCCTTACTTATTGATTTACTTTTCACATACTATGAAGAATAATTTAGATATTTCATGTGAACGAAAACAAGAAAAGAAGTGTAAATGGATTAAAAAAAAAAAAGAGTGAATCATTTCCCACGTTATTTCTGCAGAAAGTGTAAGCACACGCCGACAGACAAAATTCCCACTTGATGCTGTTTTGGTCTTTGGGTGTGGATCAACTGTCTCCTCTCTCTCTGTACAAGATACTATACATACGCATATATACGCATACATATGCAAATACGGCTTTGTTTGTACAAGATACTATACATACGCATATATACGCATACATATGCAAATACGGCTTTGTTTGTACAAGATACTATATATACGCATACATATGCAAATACGGCTTTGTTTGATTTACGTAAGTTGTAAAAGAGATTTTTAAGATAATGAATAAAAAATGTATATATTAGAGACTGTATGCATGGAGAAAGAAATGCAACTAGAGACCCAAAGCGAACAATATAATTTTAGTTTTATTCCTTCATAGGAACTGGATAATTCGGGTCCCACTTAATTATACTCCTATATGATTTTCATTTTTTTTTTGGTTTGAAACTTTTATAAGCACGCACTAAAAGGAAAAAATTCAAAAAACCCCTGAACTTTGAACTTAATATCAAATAGGTACCTGAACTTAAATAAACTTCAATTGAACACCTGAACTTTCACTCTATTATTCAATTTACCCCCTTTCGTCTCAATCCGTGACTTTCCTAACGGCAACCGCTGAGCTGGATACTAACAGACAAAATAAAACGTTAGAGGGAGAAATTGGAGGGGAAACAACAGTGATCTGACACCTTTTTAAA